>SJYT01010353.1:29983-50885 GCA_006410635.1 Cephalophus harveyi
TATATACTTTTACATTAAATATGAGTGAGTTTTAAATTTGATATATATATATTATAAATTTTTTTAAGTTCTTAAAATATTTCACGAATTTTGAAAAATATTTTCTGAGCCTTTGAAAATTTAAATACATAGTCCAAATCTGGTATAGCACCATATATGTGTATACATATGATGTATAAAACATAAAGTTTTTTAAAGTTGTTTTTAAAGTTGCCCCTATCTATAATAAGGACTTTCCTGGTGGCTCAGATGGTAAAGCATCTTGCTTACAATGCAGGAGACCTGGGTTCTATCCCTGGCTCAGGAAGATCCTCTGGAGAAGGAAATGGCAACCCACTCCAGTAATTTTGCCTGGAAAATCCCATGGACAGAGGAGCATGGTGGACTATAGTCCACAGGGTCACAAAGAGTCAGACACGACTGAACGACTTCACTTTCACTTTTATCTATGATACACAAGAAACTAAGGAAAGCCCTCAAACTTTTAAATCCCTAATTTGTTTGTTTTTTCAACATTATTAAAAATAAAATTGATTCATTAAGAAGAATAAAAGTAACTTTAATATTTGAGATCATCACAGATTAATGTATATAACTATAATACTAAATCAACTAAATGATAAATTATAAAAAATATAAGAGAATACAACTTCCTTAAGACAAACAGGTAGGCCTCACATTTTGTAAAATATCTGATATGGCAAATTGTGAGAGAGAAACCCAGAATTTATTCTAACAATTTTAATCTACTTTGTTTTTATGATAATAATTATAATGATAATAATATTGACTAATGATATCAGATATCTTTATGTGCTGTTTACTATGCTTTATAAGGAAATGGCAACCCACTCCAGTATTCTTGCCTGGAAAATTCCATGGACAGAGGAGCCTGGAGGACTACAGTCAATGGGGTTGCAAAGAGTTGGACACGACTGAGCAATTTTCACTTTCATGATTGTTATACCTTTCGGTTTTCACTAACATATTGAGATGTTCATTTCAGTATTAGAGATGAGGACACACAGTGAGAAAGTCAGATTAAATTCCCCACATTTATAAGAGTTATTGTCAGGGCACAACCTGTGTTTGTATAGTTTCAAAGCCCTGCAACGTAGCATGGACAATGATCTTTTTCATTGACACGTGATCTATTTCAGTTCTCTTTATCAATGTCATATGTATAAGAAAGCTTTTTTCTTAAAACCTTAACCATTTCACAAGGTGTCATAGGGTATATGACACTCTAGGGAACTAGAAAAATGATTTGCTACTTGCTGTAGAAGAAAAACATTAGTATTAATTTTAAAAACAAAACATTAATTTGAATCCAATTTGTCTTCTGTTTTAAGCAGGTTTAGTTCTCTAAGTAAAGTTCAAATAGGGTTTAATAAGTTCATGATCTTGGCTACAGGAGTTCATGTTCTGTGACTATGTGCTAGTTCCTAAGATTACTGATTCAGTGTCATAAAAATATCAAATTGCCTGACCATGATCCTCTTTTTATCTACTATTAATATTCTTAATTGAAGCTAAGGAGAATATTTACCTTTAGAAGCTATATTTGTATGTTTTTAAATACATGAATTTTTCTTCTAAGGAACACTGGAGGTCATTGTAGCTTATTACCATGATAGTAATAATGACATTATTAGTGAAATTGTGAAATTACATCTCTGAATTGAGTATCAGAGAACTGCATTTTTATGTTGAATTTTGTGGAAAGATCTTGAAGAAAAGACTTCTTTTACTCATTCATTTAAAATAGGAGTTAACTCAAGTCATCTAATTCAGATTGAACAGGATTCAAGTGAATCTCATTACTTTCTAGCTGAGTAATTAAAAGAAAATTAACTGCTTTGAATTTAAGATCATCATTTGAAAATGGGCAGAGAAATAACCGTTTCATAGGATTTTTGTGGAGACTACATGAGAAAATGCATATTAAAAAATTTGTGTTATGCTTAGTATATATTTTCCCTGGTGACTCAGATGGTAAAGCATCTGCCTGCAATGCAGGAGACCCGGGTTCTATCCCTGGGTCAGGAAGCTCCCCTGGAGAAGGAAATGGCAATCCACTCCAGTACTCTTGCCTGGAAAATCCCATGGATGGAGGAGCCTGGTGGACTACAGTCCCTGGGGTCACAAAGAGTCGGACATGACTCAATAACTTCCCTTTCTTTCCCTTTAGTATATATTTAGAATTTTTTAAGTATTAGCTATTATAAGTAGTTCTCTATTGTCACTTACCTGTTTGAACTTTCCTAGTTATGAAAGATTTCACTAAATTGTGAAAAATGATACTGTACCATCTGATATTTAAACTCTTAGAAAACAATTTATTATTCTATGTGGAAATCTGCGTAGCTCCAGTAGCTTACCAAAAATCTTAGTTTCATCAACTTGTAGCTTTAGTTCATTGCACATCAGTTCAGTTCAGTTCAGTCACTCAGTCGTGTCCAACTCTTTGCGACCCCATGAATTACAGCACGCCAGGCCTCACTGTCCATTACCAACTCCCAGCATTCACTCAAACTCATGTCCATCAAGTCAGTGATGCCATCCAGCCATCTCATCCTCTGTCGTCCCCTTCTCCTCCTGCCCCCAATCCCTCCCAGCATCAGAATGTGCATAATATGATACTAAATTACTTCAGTAAGTCCCCTGCATACAAATAAGTTTCATTCCAAGAGCTGATTCATAAACCTAATTTTTGTAAGTTCAATAAAGTTAGCCTAGGTATCCAACTAATGCAGTTGCATTTAGCTATGTAGTACTGTAGTAGGTTTATAACACTTTTCACATAAATAATACATTAAAAAAAAAATTTTAAGTATTGCAGTACAATACCTTGAAAAGCACAGTACTATAGTACAACAGCTAGTATAAAAGAGTATGTTTGCATCTTTGAATGTTCCCAACTTGAAGGTACATATGTAGGGGACTTACCCTATGGACTGTAGCCTACCAGGCTCCTCCATCCATGGGATTTTCCAGGCAAGAATACTGAAGTGGGTTGCCAATTCTTTCTTCAGGAGATCTTCCCAACCCAGGGATTGAACCCAGGTCTCCCACACTGTAGGCAGACACTTTACTGTCTTTTCCACCAGAAAATATCCTATAGTTTATTACTGTATTCTTTATATTTTAATATGTGTATTATATTTTTATTTTTGCCTACCCAGAAATCTTTTCTAATTCTTTTTTCTAGGAGTACCCCTAAAGTTGTTGTTGTACACTCACTAAGTAATTTAGACCCCATGGAGCTCACTGTTTGTGACCCCATGGACTGCAGCTCATCAGGCTTTCTTGTCCTTCACTGTCTCCTGGAGTTTGCTCAAATTCATATCCATTAAGTTTATGATGCCATCCAACCATCTCATCCTTTGTTGCCCCTTTCTCCTGCTGCCTTCAATCTTTGCAACCTTGAGGGTCTTTTCCAGTGAATCACCACTTCATATCAGGTGATCAAAGTAGTGGAGCTTCAGCTTCAGTATCAGTCCTTCCAGTGAATATTCAGGATTGATTTCATTTAGGATTGACCGATTTGATCTCCTTGTTCTCCAAGGGACTCTCAAGAGTCTTCTCTAACACCACAGTTCAAAAGCATCAGTTCTTCAGTGCTCAGCCTTCTTTATGATTTAACTCTCACATCTGTACATGACTATTGATAACACCATTGCTTTGACTATATGGATCTTTGTCAGCAAAATGACATCACAGCTTTTTAATACACTGTCTAGGTTTGTAATCTTTTCTTCCAGAGAGCTAGCATCTTTCAATTTGTAACCATCTGCAGTAATTTTGGAGCCCAAGAAAATAAAATCTACCACTGTTTCCATTTTTTCCCCATCCATTTGCCATGAAGTGATGGGACCAGATGCCATGATCTTAGTTTTTTTAATGTTGAGTGTTAAGCAAGCTTTTACGCACTTCTCTTTCACCTTCATCAAGAGGCTTCACTTTCTGCCCTTAGTATGTTGTCATCTGCATATCTGAGGTTATTGATATTTCTCCCAACAATCTTGATTCCAGCTTGTGCTTCATCCAGCCTGGCATTTTGCATGATGTACTCTGCCTGTAAGTTAAATAAGCAGGTGAGAGAGTCAGTTCTCAGGCAGGTTGATAAGAAGTCTGGGGAACCCGAGGAGGAGAAAGGGGTCTGGGGTTTTGAGGAGGAGATAAGGGTCTGGAATTCTCAAGGAGGAGGAAAGGACAAACTTTCTTTTTTTTTTTTTCTACATTCCTTAGTCTTAGTTACATAAAAAGTTTTTTTTTTTTTTTCTTTAAGCCTTGAACTGATGATTACACAATAAACAACTCAGTCTAAACTCTGTACTAGGGGTTATATAACAACAGTGTAATCTGTTTGAAGGCAGTTTCTCCTTCCTGAAAACTTCTGACTAATCCTGATATTTTAGAATGTATAATATGGGAGTGGGTCTGGTAGGATCTTTCTATTGTTAAATTCTAATCCTGTTTTTCTAAAATATAAATTGTGGAAGTGGGTCTGGTAAAATTTTCACAAACTTGAGACGTTCTTTTGATTTATTGTAATAACTAATTTAAAAAGTATATAACTGCCTTGCTAACACTAGCGAGGGGGGCACTCTCCATCCCACTTCTGATGTCTATGTCAGAAGCTTGCTCTGTACCTTTTTATACTTTAATAAAGCTCCACTTTTGCATTCCAGTCCCCTATAATGAAAAGGACATATTTTTGGGGTGTCAGTTCTAGAAGGTCTTGTAGGTCTTCATAGAACCATTCAACTTTAGCTTCTTTAGCATTACTGGTTGGGACATAGGCTTGGATAACTGTGATGTTGAATGGTTTGCCTTGGAAACAAACAGAGATCATTCTATCATTTTTGAGATTTCATCCAAGTACTGCATTTCAGACTCTTCTGTTGACTATGATGGCTACTCCATTTCCTCTAAGGGATTCTTGCCTGCAGCAGTAGATATAATGGCCATCTGAGTTAAATTCACCCATTCCAGTCCATTTTAGTTCATTGAGTCCTAAAATTTTAACGTTCACTCTTGCCACCACCTGTTTGACTGCTACCAATTTGCCTAGATTCATGGACCTAACATGCCAGGTTCCTATGCAATATTGCTCTTTACAGCATCAGACTTTGCTTCTTTCACCAGTCAGATCCACAATGGATCTGATGGGTGTTGTGGGATGGGTGTTGTTTTTGCTTTGGCTCCGTCTCTTCATTCTTTATGGAGTTATTTCTCCACTGATCTTTAATAGCATATTGGGCACCTACCGACCTGGGGAGTTCATCTTTCAGTGTCCTATCTTTTTGCCCTTTCATACTGTTCATGGAATTCTCAAGGAAAGAATACTGAAGTGGTTTGCCATTCCCTTCTCCAATCCACCACATATTGTCAGAAATCTCCACCATGACACATCTGTCTTGGGTGGCCCTACTCAGCATGGCTCATTGTTTCACTGAGTTAAACAAGGCTGTGGTCCATGTGATCAGATTGGTTAGTTTTCTGTGACTGTGGTTTTAGAAAAGGCAGAAGAACCAGAGTTCAAATTGCCAACATCCATTGGATTATCAAAAAAGCAGGAGAGTTCCAGAAAAACATCTATTTCTGCTTTCTTGACTATGTCAAAGCCTTTGACTGTGTGGATCAACACAAACTATGGAAAATTCTGAAAGAGATGGAAATACCAGACCACTCGACTTGCCTCTTGAGAAATCTGTATGCAGGTCAGGAAGCAACAGTTAGAACTAGACATGGAACAACAGACTGGTTCCAAATAGGGAAAGGAGTACATCAAGGCTGTATATTGTCACCCTACTTATTTAAATTATATGCAGAGTAAATCATGCAAAATGCCAGGCTGGATGAAGCACAAGCTGGAATCAGGATTCCCCAGAGAAATATCAATTATCAATCAACCTCCAATATGCAGATGATACCAAACTTATGGCAGAAAGCAAAGAAGAACTAAAGAGCCTCTTGATGAAAGTGAAAGAGGAGAGTGAGAAAGTTGTCTTAAATGCAACATTCAAAAAACTAAGATCATGGCATCTGGTCCCATCACTTCATGGGAAATAGATGGAGAAACAATGAAAACAATGACAGACTATTTTATTGGGTTCTAGAATCACTGCAGATGGTGACTGCAGCCATGAAATTAAAATACTCTTACTCCTTAGAAGGAAAGTTATGACCAAACTAGATAGCATATTAAAAAACAGAGACATTACTTGGCTGACAAAGGTCTGTCTAGTCAAGGCTATGGTTTTTCCAGTGGTCATGTATGGATGTGAGAGTTGGACTATAAAGAACGCTGAGTGCTAAAGAATTGATGCTTTTGCACTGTGGTGTTGAAGAGGACTCTTGAGAGTCCCTTGGACTGCAAGGAGATCCAACAAGTCAGTCCTAAAGGAAATCAGTCCTGAATATTCATTGGAAGGACTGAAGCTGAAACTCCAGTACTTTGGCCACCTGATATGAAGAACTGACTCATAAAGACCCAGATGCCAGGAAAGATTGAAGGTAGGAGGAGAAGGGGACGGCCAAGGATGAGATGGTTGGATGGCATCACTGACCCAATGGACATGAGTTTGAGTAAACTCTGGGAGTTGGTGATGGACAGGGAAGCCTGGGATGCTGCAGTCCATGGGGTCACAAAAAGTCGGACACAAATAAGTGACTGAACTGAACTGAAAACTCTGCTACACAAAAGTCTTGAGTGATTAAACCTGGTCCCTGGTCCCAAAGCTAAATCATCTTCTTCTGAGATCATGGATCTGATACTGTTCATGTAAGTTATCACAGGGTGCCAATATATAACTTTGATGTACTCCTTTCCCAATTTTGAGCCTGTTCATTATTCCATGTTCAGTTCTAAATGCTGCTTCTCGGACTGCATACAGGTTTCTCCGGAGGCAGGTAAAGTGGTCTGGTATTCCCATCTCTTAAATCAACTGTTTTTTTTGTTGTTGTTGTTGTTTGTTTGTTTCTTTACTTGTTTGCTTTTTGTGATCCACACAGTAAAAGGCATTAGCATAGTCAGTAAAGTAGAAGTAGATGTTTTTATGGAATTCTCTTGCTTTTTCTTTGATCCAACATATGCTGGCAATTTAAGCTTTGGTTCCTCTGCCTCTTCAAATCCAGTTTGAATATCTGGAATTTCTTGCTTCACATACTGTTGAAGCCTAGCTTGAAGGATTTTGAGCATTACTTTGATAGCATGTGAAATGGAAGCAGTTGTATGGTAGTTGGAACATTCTTTGGATTGCCTTTCTTTGGGATTGGAATGGAAACTGACCTTTTACAATCCTGTGGCCATTTTTGAGTTTTCCAAATTTGCTCACATATTGAGTGGAAGACTTTAATAGCATTATCTTCTAGGATTGGAAATACTTCAGCTGGAATTCAATCACCTTTTATTTTTATTTTTTTCATAGTAATGCTTCCTAAGGCCCACTTGACTTCACACTCCAGGATTTCTGGTTCTAGGTGAGTGATCACACCATTGTGGTTATCCAGGTCATAAGAAATTTTTTGTACAGCTCATTTGTGTATTCTTGCTATCTCTTCTTAATCTCTTCTGCTTATATTAGGTCCTTGCTGTTTCTGTCCTTAATTGTGTCCATCTTCTCATGAAATGTTCCCTTGGTATCTCTAATTTTCTTAAAGAGATCTCTAGTCTTTCCCATTCTATTGTTTCCCTGTATTTATTTGCATTGTTCACTTGTTTCTTGTCTCTCCTCAATATCCTTTGGAACTCACATTCAGTTGGGTATATCTTTTCCTTTCTGTTTTGCCTTTCACTTCTTTTCTTAGCAGTTTGCAAGGCCTCCTCAGACAACCATTTTGTCTTCTTGCATTTCTGTTTATTTGGGATGGTTTTGATCACTGTCTCCTGTACAATGTTGCAAACCTCCATCCACAGTTCTTCGGGCTCTCTGTCAGATCTAATCACTTGAATCTATTTGTCACTTCCACTGTATAATCATAGTAGTAGTAGTGTGGTCACTCAGTCATGTCCAATTCATTGTGACCCCATGGACAGTAGCCTGCCAGGCTCTCTGTCCATGGGATTCTCCAGGCAAAAATACTAGAGTTGATTGCCATTCCTTTCTCCAGGGTATCTTCCTGACCAAGGATTTGAACCTGGGTCTCCTGCATGGCAGGCAGATTCTTTACCATCTGAGCCATCATAAGGGATTTGACTTAGGTCATACCTAAGTAGCCTAATGGTTTTCCTTACTTTCTTCAATTTAAGTCTGAATTTTGCAGTAAGGATCTCATGATCTGAGCCACAGTAAGCTTCAGGTCTTGTTTTTGCTGACTCTATTGAAATTCTCCATCTTCACCTGCAAAGAATATAATCAATCTGATTTCAATATTGACCATCTGGCAGCATCCATGTGTAGAGTCGTTTCTTGTGTTGTTAGAAAAGGGTGTTTGCTATGACAGTGTGTTATCTTGACAAAAATCACTTTGTACACCTGCTTTATTTTGTACACCTGCTTCACTTTGTACTCCCCATCCAAACTTGCCTGTTATTCCAAGTATCTCTTGATTTCCTACTTTTGCATTCCAGTCCCCTATGATGAAAAGAGCATCTCCTTTTGGTTTTAGTTCTAGAAAGTCATCATAGAACTATCATACTTCAGCTTCTTCAGCTTAGTCATTGAGACATAGACTTGGATTACTGTGATGTTGAATGGTTTGCCTTGGAAATGAACCAAGATAGTGCAAAACCTACTGGTTTGCAGTCTTGATGAAATTGTCCATCAAAAGGACAGCCTGATATCTTCCCCTCAGACTGTCTCTGGTTTAATGAATCAGCTGAAACATTCAAATACTCTCTCGGGGAAATGACTATTCTTTGAGTAAAAAAGAAAAGAAAATGGCTAAAGTTAAATGGGACACCTTCTTCCCAAAGGTGGGAGCATATTTTCATTGAAACATTGACAGCTTATTTTCACTGATTTTCTAATTTCTCTCTTTTTATCTTTCTCCACACACACATATCTCTTTTATTCCATGAAGAATTAATTCTCATAATTATTTTAATTATGCTTTTTTCCAGTTTCATTGAGAAATAATTGATATGCAACATTGTATAAATGCAAGGCATACAGTATGATGGTTTGATCTGCAAATATTATGAAATGATTACCACAATAGTTTTAATTAACAGCCATCTTTTCATATAGATACAATAAGAACAAAATAAAAAAAGAAAATAATTCTCCTTGTGATGAGAACTGATAGGATGTACTCTCTTAGCCACTTTCCTGTGTATCACACAGCAGTGTTAGTTATCATTATGATGGGGTACATTACTCCCTAATATTTATTTATTATATAACTAAAAGTTTGTACTTTGGACCACCTTTCCTCAATTCACCCTCCCTCTTCCCTCTGCCTTTGATAACCACAAATCTGACCTCTTTTTCTATGCTTTTGGGTTTTTTGTTTTTATTTTTGCTTTAGATTCCTCACAAAAATGTGATCATACAGTATTTGCCTTTCTATGACTTACTTCTGTTAGTGCAATACCTTCAAGTTTCATCCATGTTGTCTCAAATGGTTGGGTTTCCTCATTTTTTGAGACAGATAATAGACATATATACCACAACATTTTTGCTTTTCTTTCAACTAGTAGTGAACTCTTAGGATGTTTCCATGTTTTGGCTGTTATAAATAATGCTGTGAACATGGGGACACAGATATTTTTTTCAAGTTTGTGTTTTCCTTTCCTTTCAGTTCAGTTCAGTTCAGTCGCTCAGTCGTGTCCGACTCTTTGCACCCCATGAATTACAGCATGCCAGGTCTCCCTGTCCATCACCAACTCCCAGAGTTCACTCAAACTCAGGTCCATCGAGTAAGTGATGCCATTCAGCCATCTCATCCTCTGTTGTCCCCTTCTCCTCCTGCCCCTAATTCCTCCCAGCATCAGGGTCTTTTCCAATAAGTCAACTCTTCGCATGAGGTGGCCAAAGTACTGGAGTTTCAGGTTTAGCATTATTCCTTCCAAAGAAATCCCAGGGCTGATCTCCTTCAGAATGGACTGGTTGGATCTCTTTGCAGTCCTTTCCTTTAGGTACATACAATGTAAGAAGTGAAATTGTGGGCTCATATGGTTGTTCTATCTTATATTTTTTGAGGATATTCCATAATATTTTCCATAGCAGCTATACCAATTTACAATCCCACCCATAGTGCACAAGGGTTCGCTTTTCTACATCCCTGCCAATATTTGTTTTTGCTCTTTTTTTCTTTCTTAATTGGAATATAATTGCTTTACAACGTTGTCTCACCCATCTAGGTTACTACTGAGCTCTGAGATTTGTGTCACCCTTCCTTCCCTAATCTGCTGTGTCCTCTGCAGGTATGAACTCTCTCAGCCAGGATTCCCATGTTGGTTGCAGAGGTCCATCCCCCAACTTTTCTTACATTCAGGTTCCCAGCATTTGAGCCCTGCAGATTTCCCTGAAATCTCCATGGTGTGAGGTCAGAGAAGGGGATCCTATAAAGCCACCCGCAGTGCTAGGATGCTAGTTGTCTCCTTGGTTTTCATTTTCACTGGAGGACCCACAGGCTCAGGGGACACCCCTCGCATGGTACTGTGCTGGGCTGGGAACAGCCATTAACATGTAGCTACTTCTCTTACCTTTTTCATTTTCACGCAGTCTGCCTTTGCCTCTGTGCTACCAGGAGGTGCTGCAATCACCTCTATCTTCTGGGACTCTCTCAGCTCTGTCTTGCTCTTGAATAGTTGTCAGTTATTTTCCCTATGACGGGAAGCAATCAGGAATGGCATATGTTGTGAATTTGGTGATGACACTCCCTGCTTAGGATTTTCAGAGGACACTTTTTTTTTTTGGTTCTTTTCTACAAACATATGCAATAACTATGTAACAGTTATATATTTTATATTTCTCTCATTTTTAATCCAAAATTTTAGATTTCATCCAACTTTTCACTCATAAATAATAATGTAATACAAATATTATTATTTAGAAACTTTTCTCTATTTTCTATAGTTTACAGTTATATATATCTGTAAGAGAATATATATTGCTATAATTTATATATCAACAATCATATTGTTATGTAGGATGAAGACACTAGATAATGAGGTGGGTAAAGCATGGTTTTCCTTTTATTCAAATTCTGTTTCCAAGAGTAGTTCATGTTTCCCATATGCACTAAGAAGACATTTTAAGTCTGATTCAAACCACCTTTCACATTTGCTTTCTGTCAGAAAAATACATGCCCTGTCATCATAAATTCTTCCTGGCAAACCTTTTTCTTCACTGTACTCCTTCAGAACCAGGCTACTTATCTCTTGACAGGATGCAAAATGTCATGGTTACAAAGTAAAGTCTGCTAACTTTCATTCCTGATGAATTGTCAAAAGGCACATTAAAAAATAATTGGGGAGAAACTGCACAGATTTTTTAAGTATATTGAGTCATTTTTCTGCATTGCTTGACTGGTCAGCTTGCAAGATACCATTCTCTCCAATATTAACAAGCCAGGACTACTGTTTTAACAAAAGGAACAGTACTGTATTGCACTCAGCCTGCTCTTGTGGTTTGTTTCCTTAGGCCTTCGATTTATCTAGAAAGTCAGCAAGTAAAACAGTCTTTTAGTAGATGACTAGTTTGTGTTTCCAATTTACCTTCTATTAAGACTCATTTTTTTTCCACCAAGCTTGCAAAGTATATCATAAATACCACCTGAAATAGAAATAATAAACCCTTCTATATTGTTTTATTAACAGTTAATGTCTTTAAAAAATTTAGAAAATTCACCTGTTAATATGTTCTATTCTTAGCCTGTCTTACACAAACTATTTCAACCATAGTCAGTTTCAGTGATGTAGTCCATGATCAAATGCTTCTCCTGAGAGCCTAAACAAAATAAAACAAATGACCCACAATGATATACTCCATTAAGAGGTACATTTAATATCTTTGGAATCTCGAGTGAAAAAAAAGCAAAGCTTCTACTGTAGGAAAATGAGGATCTAGAAATAGGAACTAAGGAGCAAAAAGAACAGGAAATTCAACTGGAGTTAAGGTGCTGACTGAAAAAGTGGAATCTGAACCCCATGTTCTCTTTAAAAAAAGTATCATTAATATAGACTGGAAATAACTTCTGTATACAGTGTTTCAACTGTATCTAGATAAAATACAAGTTGCTAAAAACATGCTTTTTAATGATATGCAGGGTTACTAGTTTTACACAGATTTCTGTAATTGCAAAATAATGTTAATTAAACTACAGCAGTAATTACTACAAAGCCATATTCATTGTTACCAAACTGATCATACCATATCTGTTTTTTTTTTTAAAGAAAATAAGAAATTGAGAATTTTAAGGTTATAAATTAAGATTCTGAGGGGCTTCCTGGTCAAACTTTTCCATCCTCAAATTAATTAAAAATTAATTTATAAAATAATAAATGAAACAAAATCAAAACTTCCAGAATCAAGTATCTATCAGAAAGGCTTTTCCAAAAAATTGCTTTTCTTTTCAAGAAACATTTAGGTAATGACCAGTTATTAAACACATTGCTTTCATAAGCTGTTTATACACACAGAAAAGGAAGCATCATCACATGATAAATGCCACATATTACCTAGTCCACCTCAGGCAGGATTGTCCAAAGTCCCCTGACATTACACTTCATTTGTTTGTTGGTGTATTAACAATTTAAATCTTGCTTCAGTTTTACTCAACTCACCACAATTGCCTAAAAATTGTAGTAAAAATACATTGAAAAAGAAGTAAAGAAAAATTGTTGGTGTTCATTACAAATCTACACATATTCTTACCATGTGATCCAGCAGCCAAACTTTTTGGTACTCACCCAAAGAAATTAAAAGTTTAGTTCCACAGAAAGCCCTGCACATGGATATTTATAGTAACTTTATTTCTAGTAGCCCAAACTTGTGAACAACTAAGTGGTCCTTCAGTAGGTGAAGGAATAAATAAACTGGTGCATCCGGACCATGACGTATTATTCAGCACTAAAAATAACATGCATTATCAAGCCATGAAAAAACAGGGAGGAAGTTTAAATGCACTAAGTACATTTAAATGAAATATAATAAATTATTAGTGATGAGAATGAGGGACTGTTTGACTCTTTGTGGCCCCAAGGACTATACAGTCCATGGAATTCTCCAGGCCAGAATACTGGAGTGGGTATCTGTTCCCTTCTCCAGGAGATCTTCTTAACTCGGATCTGACCCAGGTCTCCCACATTGCAGGTGTATTCTTTACCAGCTGAGCCACCAGGGAGGCCCAAGAATACTGGAGTGGGTAGCCTATCCCTTCTCCAGCAGATCTTCCAGACCCAGGAATTGAACCGGGGTCTCCTGCATTGCAGGTGGATTCTTTACCAGCTGAGCTACCAGGGAATCCCATAAATGAAATATAATAAATTATCAGTGATGATAATGAGTTCAAATAAATAATTCATAGACTCCTAAACAATTATTGTTTTTATCCATTTTCAACAGAAATACTTTTATTTTCTAATATTTTAAAATGATAGCTTCTAGGGCTTATCAGAAACTCAGAAAAGTTTACTGAGAACTCTTGCCCTAGTGTCTCATAAGTCATGTTCATACTATAACTAGATTGTAAAATAGTGGCAGCTATAATATGACACTTTAGGAAAAATATGTCTTCCATGTTAGAAAAGTTACAGATGTGTGTTTCTAAAGACTTTAGATATCTCATCATGAAATTGTACACACATTTGAGAGTAGATCTAATGTTCTTTTCCTAATGGTAGTGTTATGAAAAATCACTCTGTAAATACTTTTGTCATCTTAGCTTGAAACATAAAATGTAAGTAAATCTTATAAATGGGGCTTATGAGAGTGACAGAATGGAAAGATTTGATTGAGAAAGTCAGTTTGGATATATCAATAGAAAGAAATATATTTCTTAAATCTGTTGTACATTGCAGAGTTTCTTTTCTGCTGGTTTGAATTCTCTTTCTGACACTCACTGGTCTCTTGCACCTGTCACTGTGGGATAATGATTCCTCATGGGAAACTGCTCAAAGTTCTCAAAGATACCAATGATAGGAATTCACTGAGTATGTCTGCATTATATAACACATAGACAATTCTATTTTAATTATATTTTTATCTTAATGATTTAATCTAATTTAATACTCAGGATTTGGGTATGATCATTGATCTTTTTTGCCTCCTGCCTTTTATTTCTCTTTCTTATTAAACCGAGATAGTATTTGTCATGTGCTAAATTGAGTAAAAAACAAACAAAAAATATAAAATATTGCCTAACACCATACAGATTCTTAGTCATTTTTTACTGTCACTGAAAATTGGTGTTTGTGTTTTATGAAATACTCATAATTACAGAAAAGCCTATACTTTTTTTTTTTTTCGTAGAAGCTTGTTTTTATTTTACAGGTCAAAAGAGAAGGAGAGGGAAAAGTGTATGGCTGAGAGCTCTGAGAAGCCAGCAGCTGTTAATGCTCATTCCATGGCAGATTCCTTGTGAATGTCACAGTGGCCACTGGTTGTAGTTGTTGTTCAGTTGCTCAGTCGTATCCAACTCTTTGTGACCCCATGGACTGCATCACACCAGGCTTCCCTATCTTCACTACCTCCCAGAGGTTGCTCAAACTCATGTCCATTGAATCAGTGATACCATCCAACCATCTCATCCTCTATCGTCCCCTTCTCCTCCTGCCCTCAATCTTTCCCAGCATCAGGGTCTTCCCCAGTGAGTCTGCTCTTTGAATCAGGTGGCCAAAGTACTGGAGCTCAGCATCAGTCCTTCCAAAGAATATTCAGGGTTGTTTTCCTTTAGGATTGACTGGTTTAATCTTGCTGTTAAGGGACCCTCAAAAGTCTTCTCCAGCACCACAGTTTGAAAACATCTGTTCTTTGGTGCTCAGTCTTTGTTATGGTCTAACTCTTACATCTGTACATGACTACTGGAAAAACTGTAGCTTTCACTGTACAGACCTTTGTAGGCAAAGTGATATCTCTGCTTTATAATACTCTGTCTAGGTTTGTCATACCTTTTCTTCCAAGGAGCAAGTGTCTTTTAATTTCATGGCTACAGTCACCATCTGCAATGATTTTGGAGCCCAGGAAAATAAAATCTGTCACTGTTTCCATTTTTTCCCCATCTATTTCCCATGAAGTGATGGGACCAGATACCATGATCTTCATTTTCTGAATGTTGAATTTTAAGCCAGCTTTTTCACTTTCCTCTTTAACTTTCATCAAGAGGTTCTTTAGTTCTTCACTTTCTGCCACTAGGAAGGTGTCATCTGCATCTTTGAGATTATTGATATTTCTCCCAGCAATCTTGATTCCAGCTTGTGATTCATCCAGCCTGGCATTGTTAGTGTGTATTTCTTGATGTGATTCATATATATGTATACACACACACACACACACACATACTGATGCAATTCTTATATATATATATATATATACACACACACATACATATATATAATAAATCTCATAAATAACACAAATTCATACATAATAAAACAGGAAGGATCCCTTTGAAGCAAAGTGTCAGCTCCATCAAACATGAAATAAATCTTTGACTGGAGACTGACTCCATGCCTTACAGGTTTCACTTTTAGCTATCGCTGTAACCCAGCCAAGATTGATCTGAGCATGTGATAAGAAGTGACACACGTTTTGGGGGAGTCTCCTGAAAAACTGACTGAGATGACTAAAAACCTTTCCTCCCAAATTGCAACTTTTGGAGATATCCTGCCAGGCCAACCTGAGGACACTAGAAATCCCTCCCTCCTCCCAAGCTGATCATCTGGTCTTGGGGTAAAAGGCTCCAGGAACCATACATATGGGTGAGCTGTGACCGTCTGTCTGAGACACACCTGGCTGTGACTCCACCTCCTTGTGAGGATCTGCCAGAGGCTCAACCCAAATGGGTGGTACTCACCTCCTCTTCGTCTGGACCTACTTGGGTGCTTACTTGAGGAACTGGTTTCCCACAACTGGATTTTTTCCATCCCTGGACGCATGGACTTGGTTTGTTATAGTCATTTTATGCTCCAGTGGTTTACTTTTCATTCTGTTTTGTTGCTATTGTTCTGTCGCTAAGTCCTGTCTGACTCTTTGTGACCCAATGAACTGCAGCATGCCATGCTTCCCTGTCCTTTGCTCTCTCCTGAACTTTGCTTGAACTTATGTCCATTGAGTTGGTGATGCCATCTAACCATCTCATCCTCTGCTGTCCCTTTCTCTTTTTGCTTTCATGCTTTCCTGGCATCAAGATCTTTTCCATTGAGTTGGCTCTTGCATCCATTGGCCAAAGTATTGGAGCTTCAGCTTCAGAATCAGTCCTTCCAATGAATATTCATGGTTGATTTTCTTTAGGATTGACTGGTTTGATCTCCTTGCAGTCCAGGGGACTCTCAAGTCTTCTCCAGCACCACAATTTGAAGGCATCAATTCTTCCTTTGGTGTGTAGCCATTCTTTTACCAATTAGTAATTTGTGCTCTCATCTAATTTCTTGTAGCTAGTGAGCTGCCATCTATGGGGTCGCACAGAGTTGGACACGACTGAAGCAACCTAGCAGCAGCAGCAGCAGCAGGTACACAATTTGGATCTGTTCCAGAAGTAATTGCACATTATACTAATCTCTGAACTAGTTACAGTTACTTGAATTATGTTACACAGTAAAAGATGGACTTGCCTCCAACAACTTTCTCCTTTAGCATTAAAAAAAAAAAGGAAAAAAAAAAAAAAAAACCTTCCAGACATTAGGAAAAAAATAATTTGCTAACGAAAAAGGTAGGAAAACAATTTAGTCTGAGCACACATCTAATACACTACAAAAGTTTCACATTAGCTGGTGTCTCAAAATATTTGGGGTAGAATTTTCAATATTAAAGCATTTCCTGTGAAAGCAAACATTGTTTATTCTTGTATCTATATACATGGCTTTTTATTTCATACTGAACTACAGATAATTTGATAAAAGGCAAAAGAATCTTTGCAACTCAAGAAATCAATCCCATTTCTGTTTGTATCTATGTCCTCACTTAGATCCAGATCAGTTTCTTACAATAATGCTCTGTGAAGCTGTTCATTTATTTACTGTGATTTCTTTAGCATTTACATTGGATTATGTCATTTCAAAGGCCTTGGTTTTCCAAAATATCTTCATATTGTGCTGACATTTCAACACCGTTGAATGTTGAAATATAATTGAAATATAACTTCACTGATGAAATATAATCTCTGAATATATGATTCTTGGATCATAGATCTTTCCTTTTGATATTAATACATATTATTCCATTGTCTTCCATCTTTTAGTGTTACAGTTAAGTCTAAACTTCTTTGATTTTCATTCTTAAGAACTTTATATTGTCTAAATACTTATAGTACTCAGACTTGAGAAGCATTTTAAAACTACAGGCTAAAGGCCCACCATTTTTGTTACTTTTGCTAAATTCTTTATGCTCTTTTATGTGTACACTTAAATTAGCCCTAACTCAGAGAAATTTGCTCGTGTATAACCTCTGTAAATCTTCATTTTCTCTTCTCAAAAGATGTTAAGATTCTCAATGCTATCTACATAATATTATTAACTTTTGAAATATTCTCTATCACCAGAGAATCATATCTCAGCTTACAAGGTGATTTTTATGATCACCCATTTTGAAAACCATTGGAATATTTTGGATGATGAAGAAGTGAAGTCACTCAGTCATGCCTGACTCTTTGCTACCCTGTGAAGAGTAGCCTGCACCACGCTCCTCCATCCTTTTCTAGGTGAGAGTACTAGAGTTGGTTGCCATTTCCTTCTCCAGGGAATCTTCCCTACCCAGGGATCGAACCCAGGTCTCCTGCATTGTAGATAAACACTTTACCATCTGAGCTACCAGGGAAATCCATTTTGAATGATAACATTTCTTAAATAAGTAGCTACCATGATATTTGATATTTTGCCAATGTTAGACTTGACATGGTATTTATCCAAATAAATCTAAATGAGTTCCACTGAAGATTATGCAGTGACCAAAAATGGAGATAGTAGAAAATATTATTTACTTACAATTAACTGAAGGACTGAGGCTAAAGCTGAAACTCCAGTACTTTGACCACTTCAGGTGACGAGTTGACTCATTGGAAAAGACTCTGATGCTGGGAGGGATTGGGGACAGGAGGAGATGGGGACGACAGAGGATGAGATGGCTGGATGGCATCACCAACTTGATGGACGTGAATTTGAGTGAACTCCGGGAGTTGGTGATGGACAGGGAGGCCTGACCTGCTGCAATTCATGGGGTCGCAGAGTTGGACACGACTGAGCAACTGAACTGAACTGTTACTCCTAGAACATGCGTGCCCTTCAATGGACCAATTGTGGTATATAGCGTGATGCCTTTGTGCTTTGGCTATATGACTTTGTCCAAAGAATATGATTGAACATAATGAATGCAAAGGAAATTCATTCATATTGTTTACTTTAGTTACTGCATACTCAAGACTGTTATTTACCACCCTCCTCTCTCCTTTACTATAAACAGATGTTTAGAATTATAGATTTGACCAGATTTTGATTCAGTTTTTCAGCAAGATCACTTCCTAGGTGATTGTGTATGTTTCCTGTTTTTGTTTTATTGCTTATGTGAAAGTAACTTTTGTGAAATTAGCAGTTAGTGATGAACATTGTCCAGATCCATTATTTCATTTGTTGTTGCAAATGGTGCTTTTTTTTTTTTTACCCCATGACTTCTTTCTCATTTTTCAGCTGGCATACTTTCAGAATGAGAAATTTCACGTCATCAAATGTTTTACTTATGAGAGCACAGTTTACACATGAAATATATGTTAAGTATTCAATTATTTTTTTAATTTACTGAAAACTCTTCAAAAGAATCAATTTATTCTCTAGTATTCGCCAATAAAGAGCAATAGGATTTGTATTTTTAAATTTTTAAATTTTATTTTTATATCATTAAGAACATATGTGATGTTTTTCAGTGCATGTCAGTTATATTGTTCATTGGTGCTCAAATTATGCAATTGTGGCTGTAGAACCTTCTTCAGATTGGCTCATATTAGGCCTTATTTAACTTGGGACTTGCCTGGTGATTCAGAGAGTAAAGAATCTGCCTGCAATGCAGGAGACCTGGGTTCAATCCCTGGGTCAGAATAACCACCTGGAGAAGGGAATGGCTACCCACTCAAGTATTCTTCCCTGGAGAAGTCCATGAACAGAGGAACATCATGGGCTGCAGTCCATGGGGTCACAAAGAACCAGACTCAACTGAATGACTAAGAGTTTCCTTTCATTCTTTTATACATGTCTTTACTTATTTTTCCCATAATAATATCAGTCTTTGATAGCTTCCTTTTACTTTAATATGACAATACATGCCGGTATCATTTTGTACTTTTTCTGCTTCAGTTCTGAAATTAGTAGTTATAAAAAAAAAATGCTCTTAGTGGAAAATCATCTTTAGAGCCCACTATATGAGCTGCTCATTCTAAATTATTGCTCATTGTTTCTACATATTTTAATGGATAAAATCAGAAAGTATATATGTGTCTATTACTGTACTCAGAGAAGGCAATGGCACCCCACTCCAGTACTCTTGCCTGGAAAATCCCATGGATGGAGGAGCCTGGTAGGATCGCGAAGAGTCGGACACGACTGAGCGACTTCACTTTCACTTTTCACTTTCATGCATTGGAGAAGGAAATGGCAACCCACTCCAGTGTTCTTGCCTGGAGAATCCCAGGGAACGGTGGAGCCTGGTGGGCTGCCGTCTGTGGGGTCTCACAGAGTCGGACACGACTGAAGCGACTTAGCAGCAGCAGCATTACTATACTATTTAAGTTTAAATAATACTTGAAATTCAAATAAGAATTTAGGATTTTTAAAAAACTTATTTATTTTATATTTCCATTTATTTTACCTTAAAGTAAAAATCTTGGTTCCTAATAACATCATCACGATAAATTACTTGCTTTATTCTATTGGTATATACATGTATGTATTAGCAATAGTTTCAGAAGAAAATATTATAATAACACTATAATAACACTATAATAATAACACTAATTACTTTATAATCAGATTTAATTGTTTCACTTTTTTTCAAAGTCTTTTGGTCCTTAATGTTTAAAACCATAACATTAAACATGTTTTTTAGTTATATTTATACAGCATTAGAGATTTTGGAAAGCATATGGAATATGCAAAAACAGAATACCATTTTTCTTGAATGATACCCTGACTTGTGTTACTTGGCAATTATGTTCCTTGAGATACCCCAAACTCAGCAATTCTAAGTCTTTATGTTTGCTGTATTTGTTTGAAGGTACATAAATTTTTAATTATTATTCTATTGTAACAAATAATGTTGTGAACATTGCTTTCTTAATTTTAACAAAACTTGAAAAATATTTAGATTATTTCAATTGTTTTCATTATGGAAATATCTTTCAGGAAAATACAAATGCCAGAGCCCTCCCACAGTTAATTACCTTTTCTTTGTTCCTTTGGAGCTATAAATGCCTATCTATAAAAGAGGAACAGATCATACTGGCATTTCTCTCTTTCCTTTTTGCTCATCCTCCATTTATATCTCCATTGCATTCACTTGCCTATGTAATCACAACTAAATTCATATTAACTTAATCATATTTATTTAGCTAAAAAAATAGTTTATCTTAGAAAAACCTTCAAAAACTCATGGACTGAAACTCAGGAAAGGACATTATTTTGTTAATACTTTATGGTAATAACACTAGTTGTCTCTGACTAAAGCACTTGAGATCTTAATGTTCAATTCTTGTATGAAATTCAGTGAAGACATTTGATAGTTTATCATCATCTCTTTTATAATTTAAT
>SJYT01010353.1:61186-80398 GCA_006410635.1 Cephalophus harveyi
ATGAAGATAGGTCAAGTGAAGCTGCCTAAGATGAAGCACAGAGGAAAGGGGTGGGGGGAGTTAAAAGAAAAAAAAAAGGAGTGAGAAAAATTAGAACATAAAAATTATTAGAATAATTAATTCAGACATTTTTCAAAAGTTTTGAAATAATATTAGCTGATTTATCAACAAAACAACAAACCCAAAGCAAGATAAACAAGAAGAAAATCTTAGATAAAGAATCCGCCTGAAATGCAGGAGGCCTCGGTTCCATCCCTGGGTTGGGAGGATCAGATCGCCTGGAGAAGGAAATGGCAACCGACTCCATTGTTCTTGCATGCGAAAGTCCCCAGACAAAGAAGCTTGGCGAGCTATAGTACAGATAGTCACAAGAGTTGGACACACCTTAGCAATTAACCACTACCAAGATAAGAAATGCTAATAGACATATATATTCTTCTAAATAACAAAAGAATTTAATGAAGGGGTATAGGAGATACAAACTATTAGCTGTGAGATAAGCTGCAAGTATATGTTGTGCATAGTGCTGAACAGTCAATATTTTATGATGACCGTTAACAAAGAATAATCTTTAAAAATCGTGAACCACTGTGTTGCTCACCTGTAACTTATGTAACACTACATAGCAACTATAATTTTAAAATATTTACTCAGCACTTTTTTACATGCCAAGCAGTGTGTATTTTACTTAAGCTACTGTATTTCATGTAATTAAAAAAAAAAAAAGGTTAACATATTCACTTAATAGCACATTAATAGAAAGTGCCAATTTATCCAGATGTGCATTAATTTAATACAGAACAAAAATAGCTGAAGGAAAAAAAAATATATCAAATAAAGGTAGACAAAAACAAAAAATCTCAGATGGAGATTGTAGTCTTCTCTCAATAGCTGATTGAAAAATAAACAGAATGGTATCAATTGTTTAGAAAATCACAATAACAACAAATTTAATTGATATCTGTGCAATATACTTCAACAGGGGCTTCCCTGGTAGCTCACCTGGTAAAGAATCCACCTGTGATTCAGGAGACCCTGGTTCAATTCCTAGGAGGAGAAGATCCCCTGCAAAGGGATAGTGAAAAACAAATATATTTAAATTAGACAGCTCATATCCATTGTTAATAAAATATGTATATTAAGATATTATTTTTTAGCAAATGGTACTAAAAAACAGTGTCACAAACTGTTGGATAGGTTAAAAGGGTGTTAGAGGTAAATTTATAACTCTAAATACTTATATTAAAATGAAGAAAATTATTAAATTGTCTATATTCCCCTTAAGGCAGAAAACAAAGACCAAATTAATCTCAAATTATTTAGAAGATCATACATAATAAAGACAAAAGAGGAAACCAATGAGCAGAAAAGAGAAGAGCCACAGAAAAAATCAAAGAAACAAATTTTATTATTTGAAAATAAGTATGCAAAAATAAAATCCTAGCTAAACTGCTGGATCATAGAAAAATCAAGGGAATTCCAAAAATACAACTACTTCTGCGTCATTGACTACACTAAAGCCTTTGACTATGTGAATCTCAACAAACTGTGGGAAATTCTTCAGGAAATGGGACTATCAGACCACCTAACCTGCCCCCTGAGAAACTTGTTTGTAGGTCAAGAAACAACAGTTAGAACCGGACATGGAACAACTGACTGGTTCCAAATTGGGAAAGGATTACATCAAGGCTGTATATTATCACCCTGTTTATTTAACTTATATGCAGAGTACACCACACGAAATGTGGAGCTGGATGAAGCACAAACCAGAATCAAGATTGCCAGAAGAAATATCAAGAACCTCAGATACACAGATGATCTCAAACTAATGGCAGAAAGCAAAGAGGAACTAAAAGCCTCATGATGAAGGTGAAAGAGGAGAGTGAAAAAGCTGGCTTTTAAGCTTTTTGAACTCAACATTCAAAAAAACTAAGATCATGGCATCCAGTCCCATCGCTTCATGACAAATACATGGGGAAACAATGGAAACAGTGGCAGACATCACTTTGCCAACAAAGATCTGAATAGTCATAGCTGTGTTTTTTTTCAGGAGTCATGTATGGAGGTGAGAGTTAGACCATAAAGGCTGAGCGCCGAAGAATTGATGCTTTGGAATTGTTTTTCTGAAGAAGACTCTTGAGAGCCCCTTGGACCGCAAGATCAAACCAATCAATCCTAAATGAAATCAACCCCGAATATTCATTGGAAGGACTGACTATTCATTGGAAGGACTGAAACTGAAGCTCCAATACTTTGACCACCTGATGCGAAGAGTGGACTCATTGGGAAAGACCCTGATGTTGGGAAAGATTGAGGGCAGGAGCAGAAGCGGGCGACAGAGAATGAGATGGTTGAATGACTCAGTGGACATGAGTTTGAGCAAACTCAGGGAGATATGAAGGACAGGGAAGCCTGACGTGTTGCAGTTCACCTGCAGTTCATGGGATCGCAAATAAACACAACTTAGCGACTGAACAACAGCAGAGAGACTACTCAAAGAAAAGAGTGGGGAAATATAAATTTCCAGTATCAGATATGAAAGATAAGATATCCTGCATATCACACAATAAAATAAATATCAGAGACTTTCACAAAATTTTGCATGACAATAAACTGAGCATCTTAAATGAAAAGGAATAGTTCCTTTAAAGAGAAAAATGACCAAATATTCCTCAGGAATAATATAAAATCTGAATAGTTCTATAGCTACGAAAAGAAAAAAAAAAAAAGATTGTCACTATAGAAAACTGTCTCCAAGAGTATCATAAGTATATGCTTCTCTCACAGAATCTTTAGAAAATAGAGGATAAAAGAACAGTTTTGTATTAATTTTACAAAGTGAATAAATCGTGGAGGTGAAAATCTTAATAATATTACTGAAAAGAGAAAATTACACTATATTTTATGGAATTATAATTCAAATTCTGAACAAACTGTTATCAAATTCTCTCCAACAGTTCATAAAAAAAGAATGAAAAGACGGCTACAATTGTTGAGGAGTATGTGAAGAAAAGAGGATGCTCAGGCATTGCTGGTGGTAACATAAAAGAATGTACTTTGGAAAGCATTTTATAAATTTCTTAGAATATTAAGCATATATATATATATTTTAATTTATGACCTAGCAATTCAACCCTACTAGTGGTTATCTGTTCAAGAGAAATTGTATATATTTCCACATAGAAACTTACAGGTGGATGGTTTTTGCAAGATTATTCATCATATTAATAACAAAAATTGGAAATGACATAAATGATTTACACCTAGTGACTGGATGGACAAAATATGGTATATCCATAGAATGGGATAGTGCAGATCAATAAAAAGGAATTACTACAGATACATGCTATGATGTGGGTGAACCTCAAAATATTATGCTCAGTTCAAAATAGCATAGTCTGACATAAGTGACTGTATATTGTATTGCTTTTTATATGAAATGTTAAGGAAATGCAAATCTATAGAAGCAGATTAGTAATTGTCTGAGAATGGACAGAGGTTTAACAAAAAATATGTATGAAGAATCCTATTAAAATGATGAAATGTTTTAAAATTTTTTGTAATTATTGCATAACTTGATAAACTTACTGAAATGTCATTGATTTGTACACATGAAATGGGTAACATCTGTCTCTTATACACATCTAGATGTGTATAAGAGACAGATGCAGAGCTTTGGATAGGAGTATGAGAACTGTCTCTTATACACATCTTTGCAGTGATAAGATAATAGAAAATTCTGCTATAATTTTTAAAAAGAATCTACAAAACCCAAATTATTGTATTAAAGTTTTTGCATATGAGGTCAATATGATACCTAATGTATTTTTGTATAATTACAATTTTTGTTTTACAACAATGATAGAGTAGCATTTCCAATTTGAAGCAAAATAAGGAAATAGAATACTTGGGTTTAAATTGAAATTTGTCAAAAGTTGTATAAACTCTTTATTTAAAACTTCTCAAAAAAGGGGAAAAGGGAAAAAAGGAAAGGAAAAAAAAAGACAAATGAAAAGATGAATCAATCTTCATAAATAAGAAGCCTCAACCTGGTAAGATGTCCTTTCTTTCCAAAATATTTACCTCCAAATTCTAGTAGTCTTTTGGCAGAAATTGACAAGGTACACTTAAAATATGTATCTTTTATTTAGGCAGTTGTACTCAGGGTGGAGGCAGGACTCCTCCCCCGCTCTATCTCAGGTCCTTAGTGACAACTGTTGTCCTGGAGAAGTGACTACGTGGTGCCTGTGCAGGAGGTGATGTTCTTTCTATTAACAACTCAGGGATCACAACAAACATAGCAACCACACAAACATTATAGCATCCTATGCTATCTGTTTAGCAGACCCAAAAGGAGACTGACTTAAACTGACTGAGATTTCGAAGCCCTTTGTGGTTTCTGAAGAGTAACTGCAATGCAAGATTCTAACTTTGGGAAATTTAGCCTAATGAAAGAGTGGATACAAGAAATCAGTGAAAGCAAGAATTTTCCACAATCTGTAATTGAAAATGTTGAAGGAAAAATTTTTATACTTGGATCTTGTCAATTAGGAATGCCTGCAAAAGGTGCCAATACTGATGTGTGTTGCACCAAGATATATTGATTGAAGTGACTTTTTCACCTCATTTTATAAATTGAACTTATAGGAAGAAGTGAAGATTTAGGAGCCATTGAAGCATTTGTGCCAGTTATCAAACTGTGTTTTGATGGCTTAGGGATTGATATTTTTTTCTGTAAGATTAGTACTACAGACTATTTCAGAATATTTGGACCTAGGAGAGATAGTCTGCTTAAAAAGTATTAATAGATAGAATTTGTGTAAGGAGTCTAAATGGTTCCAGGGGAACCAATAAAATTTCACATCTGTTTCTAATTATTGACAACTTCAGGTTAACAGGGGGCCAAACTTCTCACATCTATTCCAATATATTAGGTTTCCTTGATGCTATTTCCTGGGCTAAAAGTAAAAGTTTGAGTAAGCTCCGGGAGTTGGTGATGGACAGGGAGGCCTGGTGTGCTGCAGTCCACAGGTTCATGAAGAGTGGAACACGACTGAGCGACTGAACTGAACTGACTCTATTTCCACATTAACCAAAAGAGTGTGGCATGGACCTGAGGATAGAAAGGCACAAAGACATTTGGAGACCAGAGCTTGATCCCTGGGTTGGGAAAATCCCCTGAGGAAGAAATAGCAACCCACTCCAGTATTCTTGCCTGGAGAATTTCATGAACAGAGGAGCCTGGTGGGCTGTACAGTCCATAGGGTCGTAAAGAGTCGGACATGGCTGAGCAACTAATACTTTCCTCACACACTTAAATCATGTCAAAGATGTTCCAAGGACAATGGAAAATCTTTGAAACAAATGGCTGGGACAACTTATAAACACCTTAAATGTTGAAACTTGTCATTTATCTCACACCATATATCAAAAATTAATTTAAGATGAATCACTGAGATAAATATAAGCACAAGTATTAAAAAGTTTCTAGAACAAAATGTAGGTACATATTTTCTCAGATTTTCAGTGAGCAAGTATTTCTTAAATTGGACCCAGAAAGTGTAACATTTTTAGAAAAGCATAAGCTGGTTCCTCCAAAATTAAAATCTGCCCATCAAAAAATATGTTTCACAAAATGATGGCAGAACAGGATGGGGAAATATTTTATACCTACATAAAGTAATTATATGTTTATATATATATTTGTCTTTCCAAAATTCATATGTTGAAGCCAAAACTCATATGGCTTTCCAATATGACTGTATTCAGAGATGGGGCTTTTAAGGAGTTAATAAAGGTTAAAGAAGGATATAAGCATGGGGCCCTAATTCAATATGACTGGTATGTTCATAAGAAGAGAGAGAGAGAGAGACCAGGGTTATATGTACTCAGAGAAAAGGTGACATGAGAACACAGTAATACCGTGGCAGTCTTTCAGGGAAAGGGGAATGGTCTAAGGAGAAATCAAACCTGCTGACCCATTGATGTTGAACATCTAACCTCCAGAATTGTGAGAAATAAATTTCTGTTGTTTAAGCCATCCAGACTGTGATATTTTGTTATATAAGCCTTAAAAGTATAATAATAATAGTTATTACTACTACTACTATTATATATACAAGAACTTCTTTCCAAAATAAATGAATTATTCAGATAGCCTATAAACCAATAATAGAAGAAAGACAAAAATTCAATAAAATGGTATAAACAGTGACAACAAACATTTTTGATAAGGATGTGGGACAGCAGAAATTCTCCATACATTGCTAAAAGGAGCTTAAAATAGTACAGTCACTTTGGAAAGTAACTTTGGCAGCTCTTTCTTTAATTAAATTATGATAACTTCATGACACAGCAATTCCACTCCTAAGTACTTAGACAAGAAAAATAGAAGCAGAAATCCAAAAGCAGGTACAAGGATATTTGCATGTAATGGTCAGTAATTGGGAACTATCCTAATGTCAACTAACGAATAATGGATAAACAAATTATGGCATCATCCTGAAATGTAATACCATGGAGGAATAAAAAAAAAAAAAAAAAACTAATGATATATGAAAGCAATGTGAATGAATATCTTAATCATTATAAGGAGTGGAAGAAACAAATACAAATGAGTACACAATGCAAGATTCCATTTTTATGAAACATTGGAGCTCCATCAAACCAATCTGTTTCGAAATGCTCATGGTAGAAATCTCATGTGGAGGAGATGAAAAAAGAAGTTCCATGAAGGGCCTTTCTAAGCCAACAGGAATTTTCTGTATTTTGATAGTGGTATGGTTTACACAGTTGATGAATATGTTGAAAGTCATCACAGTTGAAATCAATATATGTACACATTTACCCTATGTAAAATAGATTTCAACAAAAAGGTTAAAAATTCAAGGTCATGAGTAATTAGCAATGATGAAAAGACAAGTATTATTTTTGAATTTAGAGGAATAAAAGAAAATAACCAGCTTAGAATTTACAGTACAATAGCAATTATTAGTTCACCTAAAAACTACCTTCATCATTGAACAGTGCTAATTAAGAAATTTTCACAACTTCCGTAACTTTACTCTGCGGTAACACTTATAATCTCCACACATTCTGACAGTCTTCTCTCATTTTTCTTATCTATCTTATCTATTATCTCCTGCTTTCTCTTCCAAAACATAGCCAATATTTAAGCTCCCATATTTTCATAGAAAATTCTAAAAATATTAAACTTCTCTTGTTTTCAATTTTCCCCCATTAAATATGCAAACCTACAGTAGTTGAAGTTATTCTTTCTTACTTTCTTATGGCTTGTGGTGAAATAATATTCTCTTCTCCTAATGCCAGTGTAACCCTCGCTCCAGTCTCTTTTAAGAGACCTAAGTTTTCAGTTATCTTCTTTTCAAATTCTGTTCCACCTGTTTCCCTTTATTGGTACTTTCCTCAGCATCCCCATGGGCTCTAACCTCTCCCATTCTCTTTTTACAGCCATGTCTTCAAAAAATATTTACATTTACTTTTTTCCTCCCTCCCTAAACTCTTTCTAATCAACTTCTAACATTCTGTTTTTATTCTTTTTGTTTGAACAAAATGAGTTTCATAAATTATGTGCCAGTGGATCTAGCGGAAACTTTTTATTTCATACATATTTGACACCCAGAGTATTAGACTTGTTGACCTCTTCCTCAATATATTCTTTGGTTCTGGGACATTTTATTCACTTGGCTTTCTGTCTCTGGATCATGTCAGATTCCTTTACAGACTTCTCCTTTGCTTTTTGGTTAATGTTGAGGAAACATCAGAGCCACAGTCAAGGTCTTAAAATTTTCACTCTTTAAACCTACCACAGATGATGGCACATACTCCTGTGTAGCCTATAATCTTCTCATACTACAGTCTCACACATACATGTCTGAGGTCCACATCTAATTCTTTGGCCATGTCCTTAGCATTGACTATTTCTTAGAACTAACCACTTGGGTATTTCACAAGCATCTCGAAACACTACTTGTCCCAAATTAAAGACTTTGCTTTAGTGCCCCCCACTCCAATGATGCTTTTCTCTTATCCCATCAGTCTGTAATTTCATTTTACCCAGTTATTCATTCAGGTTTCTAAGCTCCTGATCTTGCTTCTTTAAATGATGGTCTTCATTTTTCACTGACCTCCTCAGCTTCACAATTTTCTACTTCCCTCTTATCTTCTAGACTAGTTTGTCTTATTTTATGCTCTCCAAAGCATCCTGTTTTTTCATGTTTCTAATATGTATTTTTTTAATTATTTGACCTATATCCACATATTCTAACTGTAATCCAATTTTAATGGGGATTCAGGAATGACTTTATCCACTTTTCTAGCTTCAACTCATTGAAATTCTTATCCCATAGCATGATTTCAAAAGTATGTATTGAATTAATTAGTTAATTAATAACAATCTTCTTGTGACTAAGAGCCTAGAAGGAAATAAAACACAAAATGTGCACTACCTCAACATTTGTTGAATGTCCATTTATTCTGCTGCTGCTGCTGCTAAGTCGCTTCAGTCGTGTCCGACTCTGTGCGACCCCATAGACAGCAGCCCTAGCAGACGGGACAGAATCCCGTCCCTGGGATTCTCCAGGCAAGAACACTGGAGTGGGTTGCCATTTCCTTCTCCAATGCAAGAAAGTGAAAGTGAAATCACCATTTATTCTACTTTCTGCATATTAACAATAAATAATGGAAGAAATTGTTAGTTAATAGTAACATTACAGCATTAAAAGTTTCTGTGAGAACAAGTTCATTATGATGATAGGTACAAAAATCCATGGTCCATGTTTGCTAATGGTGTGTGGTTGATTAATCAGTGGAACCATTGGATAATTATGGTGTTCTGATAAATGTGATAGAAAAAGCACTGAAAAACCCAAGATGGCAATCTAAATAGCAGATCAAGGGGGTTGTTTACTGAAAGCTGTATTTTGCTTATCATATGTTTTACACATTTTACAATGAGCTAGTAATACAGTGTTGAAGAAGATAATCCTGTTTTTAATAAATTTGCTGTCTAGATTTATAACAAGACAACTGAATTGGCAATTGCAATACTGTGTCATAAGTGCTAAGTTAAGATATACACACAGTAACAAACAAAGTTGCTAAGAGAATATGATTTCAGAGAGGGAAAATCCCAGGGACAAGGAAAATTGTCTTGAAAGATTTGCAGTAATTCAAGAATGGCAAAACAATGACTTGAAATGGAGAGTAAAAACCTTAACAGAAACAATTCTTGGCTTGGATTGAAGAACAGGGACCAGTAAAGACTATCACTGAGTTAGCACGAGCATCAGAGTCATTTTGTGTCATTGGCCAAGGGAAGAGAGCACTAGGGACAGGCAGGAGTCATCAATAGAAGCCGATCATGTAGACAAATAAAATGAAGATTCAAATTGTATGCCTTATTTTATAGCAATCTTATATTTGGAACCCATTTAATATATAAGTATATAAAAATGCTTTTTACCCCTTTTAAAAAGTGATCTTATTGGCATATTAGGCTTTGGATAGGAGTATGAGAATGAAAGGCTTCCCTAGTGGCTCAGATGGTAAAAAACCCACCTGCAATGCAGGAAACCTGGGTTCGACCCCTGGGGTCAGAAAGATCCCCTGGAGAAGGAAATAGCAACCCACTCAGTATACTTGCCTGGAGAATTCCATGGACAGAGGAGAGTGACAGGCAGCCCCATGGGGTCACAAAGAGTTGAACATGACTGAAAAACTAACTCTTTCACTTCTATTTCATGAGAATGAAAATATAGCAAGGAGCTGTAGAGCAAATCTTGCTAGTAAGAGGGGACAAGATGAGGAACCCAAGTGTACTGAAATTGGGGCATACTGACCAGGAGATATGGTGATAGACCATTATATAATGGATAAATCCCAAACTAGTCACTTTATACATAAATTAGCTGGCATGGAGAACATTAATTTCTTCCAACAGTACTTTAAGATTTGTTCAAAGACTTTCCAAGTAGAAACTTAAAAAGTTTCGACCCAAGCAAGTGATTTCTGTTACCTCAATCATTTTTACTGAAGACTAAACAGAAACCAGATGAGTGTTTGAAAGGAGTAGAGAATGAAGTCTAAGTCTTAGATTAGTATCAAGACCAGACTTACAATGGCAATGCTGTATCCATATATGAGAAAAACTTTATCATAGAACAAACATTTTCTAAGTTCAAACAGGCAGATTTTACATTAAAGTAGGATTTCAAAATTTATTTTAATTAAGTCATTTGATTCTTACTTTCACACTCATTACCAACACAACAATATAAAAAATAATATGAACTGACAGGATGGATCTGTCTCATAAATGATTATTGATAATTTCTACATATTTCTGTTACTAATATGATGTTTTTGCTAAGTAAGAACATATGCATCAAATAATTCAGTAAATTTTAAATTTGTTAAAGCTGCCTTTAAAAGAAATTTTCAAAATAAATGCTTAAATTCAGAAATTTAATTGCTATATAGTAGTGTGGCTTTAGGGAATTTTTGTTTTTACATTTACTAAGCAAATTTGCTAAATATTAAACCTTATTTGTAATTATGATGCAAAAACACAGCTGAGGAACTAAACACATAAATTGGGTTCTGTCATATGTACAAATATATGCAGCTTTAAATATACAGAGCGTACACAGAATGCTCATGTGATGTAAACAAAAAAGTAATGAATCTAGTTGAAGCTACTGTAAATATTGTGATACTAAATTTTATTTATAATTCAACTAGAATATAGAGAGGATAAATTCCATCCCTCAGGGTTGTTTATACTATGTATAGAAGGGAATTTTTTCTTCCATAGTTTGTTTTCTAGTTCTTGGTTTTGTTCCTAGCTTTTTCTAGTTTTCCCGTGAATTCTCATTATCATTCTTTGTTTAGTCACTCAGTCGTGTCCAGCTCTTTTCAACTCCATGGACTGCAGCACTCCAAACTTCCCTGTCCATCACAAACTCCCAGACCTTGCTCAAACTCATGTCCATTGAGTCGGTGATACCATCCAATCATCTCACCCTTTGTTGTCCTCTTCCCCTCCTGCTTTCAGTCTTCCACAGCATCAGGATCTTTTTCAGTGAGTCAGCTCTTCACATCAGGTGGCCAAAGTATCAGAGCTTCAGCTTCAACATCAGTCCTTCCAATGAACACCCAGGACCGATCTCCTTTAGGATTGACTGATTTGATCTCCTTGCAGTCCAAGGGGATCTCTAGAATCTTATCCAACACCACAGTTCAAAACATCAGTTCTTAGGTGCTCAGTCTTCTGCATAGTCCAACTCTAACAACTATACATGCTGCTGCTGCTGCTGCTAAGTCACTTCAGTCGTGTCCGACTCTGTGCGACCTCATAGATGGCAGCCCACCAGGCTCCCCCGTCCCTGGGATTCTCCAGGCAAGAACACTGGAGTGGGTTGCCATTTCCTTCTCCAATGCATGAAAGTGAAAAGTGAAAGTGAAGTCACTCAGTCGTGTATGACTACTGAAAAAACTGTAGCACTGATTGTATAGCAATTTCTTGGCAAAGCAACATCTCTGCTTTTTAATATGCTGTCTAGTTTTGTTGTAGCTTTTCTTCCAAGCAGCAAGCAACTTTTAATTTCATGACTGCACTCACCATCTGCAGTGATTTTGGAGCCCAAGAAAATAAAGTCTGTCACTGTTTCCATTGTTTCCTCATCTATTTGCCATAAAGTGATGGGACCAGATGCCATGATCTTCATTTTTTGAAAGTTTAAACCAGCTTTTTCTCTCTCCTCTTTCACTTTCATCAAGAGCGTCTTTAATTCCTCTTCACTTTCTGCCATATGGGTGGTGTCATCTTCATATCTGAGGTTATTGATGTATCTCCTGGAAATCTTGATTCCAGCTTGTGCTTCATCCAGCCTGGCACTTCACATGATACACTCTGAATATAAGCTAAATATGCAGGGTGACAATATACAGCCTTGACATACTGATTTCCCAATTTGGCCCCAGTCTGTTGTTCCATGTCCGGTTCTAATTGTTGCTTCTTGACCTGCATATAGGTTTCCTGGAGGCAGGTGAGGTAGTCTGGTATTCCCATCTCCTGAAGAATTTTGCACAGTGAGTTGTGATCCACACAATCAAAAGCTTTAGTGTAGTCAATGAAGCAGACGTAGAGGTTTCTCTGGAATTTAATTCAGTTTTCATGACCCAATGGATGTTGGCAATTTAATCTCTGGTTCCTCTGCCTTTTCTAAATCCTGCTTGAACATCTGGAAGTTCTCAGTTCATATACTGTTGAAGCCTAGCTTGGAGAATTTGAGCATTACTTTGCTAGCTTGTGAAATGTGTGCAATTGTGCCATAGTTTGAACATTCTTGGTACATTATCATTCATATAATTCTATTTATATTATCATTCTTATAATTCTAATAATCTCATGATTCTAATGCAAAACTATTAATTCAATAATGACTTTAACTTAGCCTATGTATTTACTGACATGTTATTTTCAAAATCAAGAAGAATTCAATTATAAACATGCCTGGCTCTTGAAAGTAAGATGCTCCCTGACAAACTAGAGTAACATTTTTTGCTGTAATACTTGAACAATCTAACATACGACATTTAATCAGGACCTCTTTTAAAACAGATTATAGTATGATAAATTTGGAATGTAATGGAAATGCTTTATTATCTTTCAGTATGTTTTAGAGAATACTGAAGCTTATTTTTGATATCCTGTCAATAAGTATATATCATAAATAACATGTGACAATATGAAATTAACATATAATATAATCTTACTTGATCAAAGCAGTATATTTGCACTGCATTCTTTAATCTGATGTGTTCATCCATGTGCATTATGCTTCAAATTTACAGGTATAAATAACAAAAGTTTGATATAAAATTTAAGCATTTTACATGCAAATATAGGAACTGTGAAAAACCCAAGGGAAATCTTTATAAACTATTTGTCATAGATCATTTCTAACCATTTGTAGTATTTTTAAAACATTTATCAGTTTTAATATTGAATATACTTTTTCTCCAAATAATCAAGAATCAGTGCTGTGCTATAGATTTTGCAGTAATATAAATTCTTGAGACAATAACTGCAAGAAATTTTAGGGAGACCATATGCAGGTCAGGAAGCAACAGTTAGAACTGGACATGGAATAGACTGGCTCGAAATAGGAAAAGGAGTACGCCAAGGCTGTATATTGTCACCCTGCTTATTTAACTTCTATGCAGAGTACATCATGAGAAACGGTGGGCTGGAAGAAGCACAAGCTGGAATCAAGACTGCTGGGAGAAATATCAATAACCTCAGATATGCACTTGACACCACCCTTATGGCAGAAACTGAAGAGGAGCTAAAAAGCCTCTTGATGAAAGTGAAAGAGGAGAGTGAAAAAGTTGGCTTAAAGCTCAACATTCAGAAAGCTAAGATCGTGGCATCTGGTCCCATCACTTCATGGGAAATAGATGAGGAGACAGTGCCAGATTTTATTTTTGGGGGCTCCAAAATCAGAGCAGATGGTGATTGCAGCCATGATATGAAAAGACGCTTACTCCTTGGAAGGAAAGTTATAACCAACCTAGATAGCATATTAAAAATCAGAGACATTACTTTGCCAACAAAGGTCCGTGTAGTCAAGGCTATGGTTTTTCCTGTGGTCATGTATGGATGTGAGAGTTGGACTGTGAAGAAAGCTGAGCACCAAAGAGTTAATGCTTTTGAACTGTGGTGTTGAAGAAGAGTCTTGGGAGTCCCTTGGACTGCAAGGAGATCCAACCAGTCCTATCTAAAGATCATTCCTGGGATTTCTTTGGAAGGAATGATGCTAAAGCTGAAACTCCATTACTTTGGCCACCTCATGAAAAGATTTGACTCCTTGGAAACGACCCTGATGCTGGGAGGGATTGGGGACAGGAGGAGAAGGGGACGACAGAGGATGAGATGGCTGGATGGCATCACCGACTTGATGGATGTGAATTTGAGTGAACTCTGGGAGTTGGTGATGGACAGGGAGGCCTGGTGTGCTGCAATTCATGGGTTCGCAAAGAGTCAGACACAACTGAGTGACTGAACTGAACTGAGGTGAATCTTTATTGAATCTTTATTGATTTCTCATTTCTGAAAATTTGAAATTATTCTGAGAACAGTGTGAAAAAACCTAATACTGAGCTAAATAATGGAGATAGAACATGCATGATATATAACACTCTAATATTACTCAATCTTTTATCTGTGAAAGAGAAAGATTTTTAACTAAAATATATTATAAAATTACTATGCCTTGGTATACCTGATGCTTGAAAAGATTTTTTGGAAAAATTAAAAAGACTTAATTCAACCTAAAAAGATTTAAGAACACTTAGTACAGCCAAAAAGGATTTTAATTTGGAGAAAAGGTACAGCTTGAATAAATACAAGTTTATCTGGAGAAGAATATGAGTTATCAGGTTTTGCCCATAGTGAATTGCAGGCAAAGTAGAATTTTCTAGCTCATCCATTTCACAGCAAGTATCACTTGTCATTAAATTTAATGGTAATATAAATCATATACGATTGTAGTCATTTTCAGATTTATCTTTTCCACAAATTGTGTACTTCTTTTCACTTTTACCTTTGCAACCAATTCATGTTTATACCCCATTACTGGTTTTATCCTAAAACCATTGTTGGCACATTACTGATTTAAACTAAGGCATCTTACATCTGTTATAATAAAATTTCAGCCTGTGGGTTGTATTTTCCATTTTAGATCAAAGTTTAGTCTTCTGTTTTCACTTAATGAGAAATAGATAACTAATTATAGAGTGTTTTAGGAGTCAAATTCAGTCACAAGAATAGGATAATCAGCCTATTCACAGGCATAGCTTTCCCTGTGATATGTATTCAGTTCAGTTCAGTTCAGTCACTCAGTCATGTCCGATTCTTTACAACCCCATGAATTGCAGCACACCAGGCCTCCCTGTCCATCACCAACTCCTGCAGTTACCCAAACTCATGTCCATCGAGTCGGTGATGCCATCCAGCCATCTCATCCTCTGTAGTCCCCTTCTCCTCCTGCCCCCAATCTGTCCCCGCATCAGAGTCTTTTCCAATGAGTCAACTCTTCACATGAGGTGGCCAAAGTACTGGAGTTTCAGCTTTAGCATCATTCCTTCCAAAGAAATCCCAGGGCTGATATCCTTCAGAATGGACTGTTTGGATCTCCTTGCAGTCCAAGGGACTCTCAAGAGTCTTCTCCAACACCACAGTTCAAAAGCATCAGTTCTTCAGTGCTCAGCTTTCTTCACAGTCCAACTCTCACATCCATACATGACCACAGGAAAAACCATAGCCTTGACTAGACGGATCTTTGTTGGCAAAGTAATGTCTCTGCTTTTGAATATGCTATCTAGGTTGGTCATAACTTTTCTTCCAAGGAGTAAGCGTGTTTAATTTCATGGCTGCAATTACCATCTGCTGTGATTTTGGAGATATGTATTAGTATATATTATATTGTGTTCTTTATTACTATAATATATAAATACACATTTCAGAATGTTATGTGCATGATAAGCTTAAAATAATTGCAATGAGATCATTCCAGTCATACTTGTGCTATGAATAAATACTTGTAATAAGTAAAGTATAATCTGTTTAGAGTTTGACTAGTCTTATGAAAGCAAATATACTTGAAATATGTTTTGGGGAGTTTTAACAGTTCTTAAAATGAATTTCCTTTAATCTTTGCATTTTCGGAGATCCAGTGCTTCTAAGTTACTAGAGGGTATGTCTTTCAGAGATGTACCTAACACATTCAGGTCTTGGACATTTGACTAAAACCAGGGTTTAGAAGCAGACTGCAAAGAATTGCTATTTATAACCACAGGATTGGGTTGGTTATAGTGAAGAACAAGGCACTTAATGCTGGGGGTCACAGTGGACCTGGGTCGGAAGAGTGAAGCAAAGTCTAGGTGATGGGACCTAGAGGGTCAGAGTCTAGGAAACAGTTATACAGGCACTACAGAGTGAGGAATTGGGGTAGAACTTCTCTGTGCAGGTGGTTGATAAGTGTTTGTATGAAATTGTATGCATGTGTGTTTACAAAAACCATGCAATCTTTGTCTAGAAAAGTTTAATTCTTATAGGGAATCTCAGTGCTTTTTCCTAGAGCCCTGATGCTGATGGAGGAGTAAGTGTCAGCCAAATGTTCGCTAGTTCTGCAGCTCAAGAATCTTTTTCCTTAAATTTTTATATATTTATTTCTGGATGTGCAGAGTCTTCATTGCTGGGTGGGTTTTTCTCTATTTTCAGCAAGCGGGGCCTTCTCTCTAGTTGCTGTGCATGGGCTTCTCATTGCAGTGTCTTCTCTTGTTGGGGAGCATGGCTTTAGGTGTGTGGTCTCAGCAGTTGTGGCTCCTGGGCTATAAATCACAGGCTTACCAGTTATGGCTCACTGGCTTGGTTGTTCTGAGCCAGGTAGGATTTTCCCAACTCAGGGATCAAACCCATGTCTCTTGCCCTGGCATATGGATTCTTTACCACCGAGCCACCAGGGAAATCTGTAAGAATCTTAATGTTGTATGATTTAGAACTTGTAGAAGACAGTCTATGGGGCCCAACCTCCCCCTGGTTGAAGGAAAGTCCTTCACTTTGAGTTGCAAAAAAGCAAAATAAAATAAAATAAATGTTTTCTGGGGAGAGTATTAGGAAGGTACCTAGATTTTTAATGTCCTAGAATCTGAGCAAAGGTCTCCAGGTCAGATGAGTCTAATCCCCATAGTCTCTTTGGAACAATATACAATATAGAGCTTCTGAACAATCATCCTTTAATCAAGCTTGCCAGTGCTCTTGGGTCAGAAAGGCTGGGCCTTAAAGAAATATAAAAATATTCACAATGGATTGTTTTCTAAAGCTGATGACCACAGCAGCAAGAGAGGAAAACACAGTTACAGAGCAAAACATCTAGGGATAGGACTTCCCAGATATTTCTTGAATGGCTTGTCTTATTAAGCTTTTCAGCCACAGAAGTTGCCTTTGTGCTTCATCCCATTCCTGTAATGTTGTTTTCTTCTCTCTCTTATTTTATCTCTCTCCCTTAAATATTTCTGGACTTCCCCAGGAGCTCAGATAGTAAAGAATCTGCCTGCAATGCAGGAGACCTGGATTCAGTCCCTGGGTTGGGAAGATCCCTTGGAGAAGGGGATAGCTACTTACTCCAGTATTCTTGCCTAAGAATCCTTGGGGAATCCCATGGACAGAGGAGCCTGGCAGGCTACAGTCCATGGGGTTGCAATGAGTCAGACATGACTGAGCTACTAATACTTAAATATTTCTCTTTTCCATTGCATGTCCATAAAATACTCATTTCATCTGCTGTCAAGTTTGTTTTTGCTTCATCACTACACAGAAAATGTACACTTTGCCTTCCACTGCTTGAGCCAAACTACTGGATCTACACTTTCACATTCTCTGAGGGGGATCATCAGCCATGGACAGCTTCTGAAATGCCATGATCTAATTTTCTGATGTGACTCAGAGAGAAGGGAGAAACTGACAAGGGGCATCATAGAAAAGGGCAAGACAGAGGGTATAGAGAGACTTGCTGTTCAAAGAGGAGCCTGCATACAAGCAGCATTGGCATCATCTTATTAGAAATGCTGATTCTTTGGCCTCACTCCAGACTCACTCAAACAGAATATTTGTTTTAACCAGATTCTGGAGATATCCCTGGTGATCTTGGAAGAGTCTGTATCAAGGAATGAAACACTGATGGGAAACCACAAGAGCCTTAGAAAAACTCTTTGGCCTCAGGGAAAAAAATGGTATCAAAGATGCAAGGAAAGGACTTTGCTGGTGGTCCAGTTGAGACTCTATGCTTCCAAAGCAGGAAACACTGGCTTGATCCCTGGTCAAGGAACTAAGATCCCACATGTCACAGGGCATGGCAAGAAAGAAAAAGGAAGGATGCAAGGAAGGCTACTATAGGTGTAATTGGCAGTAGAAATTTTGCTAAGTCCCTGATTATTTGACTTATTAGGTGTGGCTATCATGATGTAGTCACAGGAAGCAGAAATCCTAAATTTTCTGCTGAATTTTATCCTCATATGGTAGATACCACTCACAGAGAAGTTGATCAAATCAAATCATATCAAATATAATGTTGTTGCTATATATAGGAATATTCCACCTTACTGTGGGACCTAGACATCTGCTGTGGGTGAATTTTGATTGATGTGAGCAATAGCATGAGGATAAGCCAATACCCAACATCCAATGTGGAATATTTGGCTTCATTATTCCTGGACTCTTTGATTGTGAAAGGATTTAATGTTGTCTCAGCTTGGGCATCTGGTCCTATCACTTCATGGCAAATAGAAGGGGAAACAATGGAAACAGTGACAGAATTTATTTTCTTGGACTCCAGAATCACTGTGGAGAGTGTCTGCAGCCCTGAAATTAAAAAATGTTTGCTCCTTGGAAGAAAAGCTATAACAAACCTAGACAGAATATTAAAAAGCAGAGACATCAATTTACAAAAATGTCTATCTAGTCAGAGCTGTGGTTTTTCAAGTAGTCATGTATGGATATGGCAGTTGGACCATAAAGAAGGCTCAGTGCCAAAGAACTGATGCTTCAAACTGTGGTGCTGGAGAAGACTCTTGAGATTCCCTTGGACAGCAAGAAAATCAAACCAGTCAATCCTAAAGGAAATTAACCCTGAATGTTCATTGGAAGGACTGATGCATAAACTGCAATATTTAGCCACCTGATGTAAAGAGACAACTCATTGGAAAAGACCCTGATGCTGGGAAAGATTGAGGACAAGAGAAGGGGGCTACAGAGAATGAGATGGTTAGATGGCATCACTGACTTAGTGGACATGAGTTTGAGCAAACTCCAGGAGATACTGAAGGACAGGGAAGACAGGCATGCTGCAATCCATGAGGTGGTAAAGAGTCGGACATGATTTAGCAACTAAGCAACAGCTGGGCTTCCCTGGTGGCTCAGAGGTTAAAGCGTCTGCCTCCAATGAGGGAGACCCAGGTCCGATCCTGTCTCTTATACACATCTAGATGTGTATAAGAGACAGGTTATAACCAACCTAGATAGCATATTGAAAAGCAGAGACATTACTTTGTCAACAAAGGTCTGTCTAGTCAAGGCTATGGTTTTTTCCTGTAGTCATGTATGGATGTGAGAGTTGGACTATAAAGAGA
>SJYT01010353.1:91217-114234 GCA_006410635.1 Cephalophus harveyi
GAAACTCCAGTACTTTGGCCACCTCATGCGAAGAGTTGACTCATTGGAAAAGACTCTGATGCTGGGAGGGATTGGGGGCAGGAGGAGAAGGGGACGACCGAGGATGAGATGGCTGGATGGCATCACTGACTCGATGGATGTGAGTCTGAGTGAACTCCGAGAGATGGTGATGAACAGGGAGGCCTGGCGTGCTGCGATTCATGGGGTCGCAAAGAGTCGGACACGACTGAGCGACTGAACTGAACTGAACTGAACTGATTTGCATAGTGCCACCCTTATTCCTAACTTATTTACCATTGAGTATTGATGGGAAGAAATGTATGTCTTGTGCCTTGAGTTCACATTGCCTGATGCAGGCCAGATTTCCCAGACTGCTAAGAAATCCTTAAGACACAGGCTAAACTAATAACTAAGTAGTAGTTTGGTCTCACTGTTAGCAGTTTTCCTTGAATGGCAGAAGTTGTGCCTTTTAACTTAAACATAGACCCTAAGAAATCTATCATTCCCAGAAGCAAATTATGATTAGAATTTTGACTCCATTTTTTATATTTTAAACTGCTGGCATCTTTGCAGCCTCATCCCTCCTCCTTTTGCTTTCATCCTATTATCTGAGAAGGCTAATAAGAAAGCTAGAGAGCTCTCTCTTTTGGTGGTGATGGGAACTTCAAACCATGAAATTCCAGGAACCCTAACCACAGTAACCCTTCCATTCATTTGCTTCTCAGCTTTGCTAACTAATTTTTGATCAGTTTAGGAGCACTTTACTTTGTCCATTATGTAAGGAAGAAACCTTTCATGTGTCCCCTTAGTGAAAGTGCAGGATCATAAGTTTTGATATCCAAACAATTATTTCAGTGGGGAGTTGATCTTGCTTCCAAGGGGAAACCACAAGACAGTTGGCACAGAGGACACAGTAGTTAAACAGTCTTCACCTAGACCAGAATCTGTCTGTTTTGCTCTGGGCTTGCTAACTGACTGTGTTGTCTGATCATGAATGTTCATTGAGATGACACCTACAAGTTATGTAGTACCTCACATTGTGTGGTTTTGTGTTGGGCTGTGCTGTACTTACTGAGTCTTACTGGGTTTCTGCTATAAACTTAACCAACATTTGTTGAAAGTTTTTAAATTGGTTTTTAGAGAGAGCAGTGTGGGATCAGGCCTGTCTTAACGTGACCCTGGGTGAAGTGTTTTGTCCTAGACCTCTTTGTTGGGTTGAGAAATTGAAATATGCTTGCAACTTGGAAGAAAAGCTATGACAAACCTAGACAGTGCATAAAAATAGCAGACACAATAAGACCCCTATATATGCTGCCTACAAGAGACCCACCTCAAACCAAGGGACACAAACAGACTGAAAGTGAAGGGCTGGAAAAATATATATGATGCAGATGGAGACCAAAAGAAAGCAGGAGTAGCAATACTCATATCAGATAAAATAGACTTTGAAATAAAGACTGTGAAAAGAGACAAAGAAGGATAGTACATAATGATCAAAGAATCAATCCAAGAAGGAGATATAACAATTATAAATATATATTCACCTAACATAGGAAAACCTCAATACATAAGGCAAATGCTAACAAGTATGAAAGGGGAAATTAACAGTAACATGATAATAGTGGGAGACTTTAATATCCCACTCACCCCTATAACAACCAAACAGAAAATTAGCAAGGAAACGCAAGCTTTAAATGATACAATGGACCAGTTAGACCTAATTGATATCTATAAGACCTTTCACCCTGAAACAATGAATTTCATCTTTTTCTCAAGTGCACACAGAACATTCTCCACTATAGATCACATCCTGGGCCATAAATCTACCACTGGTAAATTCAACAAAATTGAAATCATTTCAAACATCTTTTCTGATCACAATGCAGTGAAATTTGATGTCAGTTACAGGGGAAAAAAAAACTATTAAAAATATAAAAATATGGAGGCTAAACAACACAATTCTGAATAACCAACAGATCATGGAAGAAATAAAAAAGGAAATTAAAATATGCATTAAAAACAAATGAAAATTAAAACATAACAGCCCAAATCCTATGAGATTCAGTAAAAGCGGTGCTAAAAGGAAGGTTCATAGCAGTAAAAGCTTACCTCAAGAAATAAGAGAAAAAATCAAATAACCTAACTTTACAGCTAAAGCAACTAGAAAAAGAAGAAACAAAGAACACCAGAATTAGTAGAAGGAAAGAAATCATAAAAATTAGAGCAGAAATAAGTGAAAAAGAAACAAATGAGACTCTAGCAAAAGTCAACAAAACTAAAAGCTGTTTTTTTGAGAAAGTAAATAAAATAGACAAATCATTAGCCAGACTCATCAAGAAAAAAAGGAAAAGAATCAAATCAACAAACTTAGAAATGAAAATGGAGAAATCACAACAGACAACACAGAAATACAAAGGATCATAATAGACTACTATCAGAAACTCTATGCCAATAAAATAGACAACTTGGAAGAGCAGATGGATTCTTAGAAAAGCATAACCTTCCAAAACTAAAACAGCAAGAAATATAAAATCTTAACAGACCCATCACAAGCATGGAAATTGAAGCTGTAGCAAAAAATCTTCCAACAAACAAAAGCTCAGGACTGATGGCTTCACAGGTGAATTCGACCAAAAATTTAGAGAAGTCCTAACACCTATCCTACTTGAACTCTTCCAGAAAATCACAGAGGAAGGTAAACTCCTAAACTCATTTGATGAGGCCACCATCACCCTAATATCAAAACCAGACAAAGATGCAAAAACAAAAAAAACAAACTACAGGCCAATATCACTGATGAACATAGATGCAAAAATCCTCAACAAAATTCTAGCAAACACAATCCAACAACATATTAAAAAGATCATACATCATGATCAAGTGGGCTTTATCCCAGGGAATGCAAGGGTTATTCAGTATTCTCAAATCAGTCAGTGTGATACACCATATTAACAAATTTAAAGATTAAAGCCATATTATTATCTCAATAGATTCAGAGAAAGACTTTGAAAAAATTCAACACCCATTCATGACAAAAACTCTCTGCAAAGCAGACATAGAAGGAACATACTTCAACATAATAAAAGCCATATATGATAAACCTACAGTAAATATTATCCTCAATGGCAAAAAATTGAAAGCAATTCACTTAAAGTCAGGAACAAGACAAGGGTGCCCACTCTCACCACTACTATTCAGCACAGTTTTGGAATTTTTAACCACAGCAATCAAAGAAGAAAAAGAAATAAAAAGAGCCCAGATTGGAAAAAGAAGAAGTAAAACTCTCACTGTTTGCAGATGACATGATCCTGTACCTCGAAAACCCTAAAGACACCACCACAGAATTACTAGAACTAATTAATGAACAGTAAATTTTTAGGATATAAAGTAAATACACAGAAATCCTTCACATTCCTATAAACTAACAATGAGAAAACATTAAATTAAAGATAATTAAATTAAAGAGAAACTAAGGAAGCAATCCCATTTATCATTGTGATGAAGAGAATAAAATACTTAGGAAGAAATTTACTTAAAGAAAGACCTATATATAGAAAACTATAAAACACTAATAAAAGAATCAAAGATGACACAAATAGATGGAGAAATATACCATGTTCATGTATCAGAAGGATCAATACAGTGAAAATGAATGTACTACCCAAAGAAATCTATAGATTCAATACAATCCCTATTAAGCTAAAAATGGTATTTTTCAAGCTAAAACAAATAATTTCACAATACAATACAATAAACCTTGAATAGTAAAAGCAATCTTGAGAAAGAAGAATGGAACTGGAGGAATCAATGCGCCTGACTTCAGACTATACTACAAAGCTATAGTCATCAAGACAGTATGATATTGACACAAAGACAGAAACATAGATAAATAGAACAAAATAGAAAACCTAGAGATGAATCCACACAACTATGGACATCTAATCTCTGACAAAGGAGGAAAAAATATACAATGGAGAAAAAACAATCTCTTTAACAAATTGTGCTGGGAAAACTGGTCAACCACCTGTAAAGGAATGAAACTAGAACACTCATTAATATCATACACAAAAATAAACTAAAAATGGATTAAAGATCTAAATGTAAGACCAGAAACTATAAAACTCCTAGAGGAAAACATAGGCAGAACACTCTCTGACATAAATCAAACGATCCTCTATGACCCACCCCCCAGAGTAATGGAAATAAAAACAAAAATAAACAAATAGGACCTAATTAAATTTAAAAAGCTTTTGCACAATGAAGGATACTATAAGCAAAATGAAAAGACAGCCTTCAGAATGAGAGAAAATAATAGCAAACTAAGAAACTGACAAAGAATTAATCTCAAAAATATACAAGTAACTCATGCAGTTCAATATCAGAAAAATAAATGACCCAATCAAAAAATGGGCCAAAGAACTAAACACACATTTCCCAAAGAAGACATGCAGATGGCTAACAAACACATGAAAAGATGCTCAACATCACTCATTATCAGAGAAATGCAAATCAAAACCACAATGAGGTACCATCTCATACTGGTCAGAATGGCTCTAAAAAACTCTATCAAAAAACTCTACAAAAAATAAATGCTGGAGAGGCTTTGGAGAAAATGGAACCCTCTTACACTATTTGTGGGAATGCAAGCTCATACAGCCACTATGTGGAGATTCTTTAAAAAAACTGGAAATATAACTGCCATGTGACCCAACAATCCCACTATTGAGCATACACACCAAGGGAACCAGAATTGGAAGAGACATGTGTACCCCAATGTTCATTTCAGTACTGTTTACAGTAGCTAGGACATGGAAGCAACCTAGATATCCACCTGAAGACGAATGGATAAGAAAGCTGTGGTACATATACACAATGGAATATTACTCAGCTATTGAGAAGAATGCATTTGAATCAATTCTAATGAGGTGGATGAAACTGGAGCCTATTATACAGAGGGAAGTAAGTCAGAAAGAAAAACAACAATACAGTATATTAATGCATATATATGGAATTTAGAAAAATTGTAACGACAACCCTATATGCAAGACAGCAAAAGAGACACAGATATAAAGTACAGACTTTTGGACTCTGTGGAGAAGCTGAGGGTGGGATGATTTGAGAGAATAGCATTTGAAACATGTATATTACCATATGCGAAATCAATGACCAGCCAAGTATGATGCATTAAACAGGGCACTCTAAGCTGGTGCCCTGGGACAGCCCAGAGGGATGGGATGGGGAGGGAGGTGGGAAGGGGTTTGGGATAGTTGGACACATGTATACCCAAGGCTGATTCAGGTCAATGTATAGCAAAAATCACCACAATATTGTAAAGTAATTAGCCTTCAACTAAAATAATTATTTAAAAAAAGCAGAGACATCACTTTGCCAACAAAAGTCCATCTAGTCAAAGCTATGGTTTTTCCAGTAGTCATGTACAAATGTGAGTTTGGACTATAAAAAAGGCTGAGTGCTGAAGAATTGATGCTTTTGAATTGTGGTGCTAGAGGGGACTCTTAAGGGTCCCTCAGACAGCAGAGAGATCAAACCAGTCAATCCTAAAGGAAATCAGTCCTGAATATTTATTTATTGGAAGGACTGATGCTGGAGCTGAAACTCCAATACTTTGGCCACCTGATATGAAGAGATGACTCATTGGAAAAGTCCTTGATGCTTGACACATTGAGGGCAAGAAGAGAAGGGGACGGCTGAGGATGAGATGGTTAGAAAGCATCACCAACTCAATGGACATGAATTTGCGCATACTGTTGAAGATAGTAAAGGACAGATGTGGCTGGCATACTACAGTCCATAGGGCCACAAAGAATCAGACATGACTTATTGCCTCCACAACAACAAACCTGGGCACTTATAATTGCCTTAGCAAAATGTTATCACATGAAACACCCTCTTACCCAGTAAAAAATACCCAATACAATTCAATATAGAATAAAACAAGGCCTAAACTAATTAAGTTCTATCATAGACTCATACTTACAGAGGGGGCCATTGTGCCTGCTTTCTTTTCCCTTAGCAACCCAATTTGGTCATTGCTCCATCTTCATAAAAGATGACTGGCTCCCAGGAATAGATGACTGCAAGTTTACATCCATTACACCCCTCATTGAGTGTCCTATTCACAACATTGGTCTTTCCACGTGGTTCAGTGTTAAAGAATCTCCCTGCCAATGCAGGAGACACAGAAAATATGGGTTCAGTCCTTGGGTCAGAAAGATCTGCTGGAGGTGGAAATGGCGATCCACTTCAGTATTCTTGCCTGGAAAATCCCATGGACAGAGGAATCTGGTGGGCTACAGTCCTAGGATCACAAAGAGCATGACTTTTTGCTCTTTGCATGACTGAGCAACTGAGCAGACATGCAAACATGGTATTATAGAAATTATTGACTTTATCCAATCAGTGACTAGAAAATAATTTTTTATTGCACCTTCCTTCTATGTTTTATTCAGTGCCTATTTCAACAGCCTCTATTCACATTGTTTGCTTCACTTTCTAAGAGACTATATTTAATCTTTTTTTTTTAACCCAGATCTGGGTAAATTACAATTCTGCCATTGTACACATGCTTTACAGTCAAGAGCCTAACCATATTCATTATTTCCTCAGAATACAGATATAACAATATTTTGAAGTCATCCTTCTCAGAAATTTGATACACTCATTCTAGATATACACCCATTCACAAAGGAGCATGCGCACATACACACACACTCTCACTGAGTGATGAGACATTGCCCAGAACTAGTACAAGGCTCTGTCACTTTGATTAATTTCTGGACATGATATAGTCAAATCAGAGCTGCTCTCTTTGACACTTAACACCTCTATCTACCATTTTCAGCAAGTGCAATATTAAAACAAATCCAACATCTTTGGGGGCTTTTTTGGTTGCTAGAGGCAATATGTTACTCATTTACAAATTTTTCCTAAAGTAATATATGCTGCTACAGTGATCCCATTGTGAAGGGCCTCCTACTCACCAACAGAAAGGTTCAGAATCTACCCAGATTATAATACAAACAGGTCCATGCTTTAAGATACACAAGAAATTCCTTAACTCTAGAGACTTTAGCAATGTCTATTCAAATCTTTGTTTAGTTTTTACTAGATTATCTGAGGTTTTCTTTCTTTCTTTCTTTCTTTTTTTATGGAACACGTGGACATCACCAGATTGTCAACACCGAAATCAGATTGATTATATTCTGTGCAGCCAAAGATGGAGAAGCTCTATATAGTCAACAAAAACAAGACCAGGAGCTGACTGCGGCTCAGATCATGAACTCCTTATTGCCAAATTCAGACTCAAACTGAAGAAAGTAGGGAAAGCCACTAGATCATTCAGGTATGACCTAAATCAAATCCCTTATGATTATACAGTGGAAGTGAGGAATAGATTTAAGGGCTTAGACCTGATAGATAGAGTGCCTGAAGAACTATGGAATGAGGTTCGTGACATTGTACGGGAGACAGGGATCAAGACCATTCCCATGGAAAAGAAATGCAAAAAAGCAAAATGGCTGTCTGGGGAGGCCTTACAAATAGCTGTGAAAAGAAGAGAGGCGAAAAGCAAAGGAGACAAGGAAAGATATAAGCACCTGAATGCAGAGTTCCAAAGAATAGCAAGAAGAGATAAGAAAGCCTTCTTCAGCGATCAATGCAAAGAAATAGAGGAAAAGAACAGAATGGGAAAGACTAGAGATCTCTTCAAGAAAATTAGAGATACCAAGGGAACATTTCATGCAAGGATGGGCTAGGATTGGGGGCAGGAGGAAAAGGGGACGACCGAGGATGAGATGGCTGGATGGCATCACTGACTCGATGGATGTGAGTCTGAGTGAACTCCGAGAGATGGTGATGAACAGGGAGGCCTGGCGTGCTGCGATTCATGGGGTCACAAAGAGTCGGACACGACTGAGCGACTGAACTGAACTGAACTGAAGAGACTCCACATATTTTGAATACCAATCCCTCATCAGATACATTGTTTTCTTATTCAGTACATTTCTTTTTACTCTGTTGATTGGTTCCTTTGCTGTAATCATTTTAATTTGATGTAGCCTTTTTTGTCAAAATTTCCCTTTGTTGTTTGATCAATGGAACAGAATACAGAGACAAGAAATAAAGTAAACCCACATGGCTATGACCAAGTGATCTTAGACAAGATTGTCAAGAATACAAAATGGAGTGTCTTTTTTTCCCCGCCTCTTTCTGACTTATTTCAAAAGCCAGCAATTAAGAGAAGAAATTTAAAAGTATGGAGGAGAAAAAGACAGTGCATTTAGGGAAATAAAGATAAGAATGAATGCTGGTCCAAATTGAGATGCTTTATAAGGTTAAATGCACACTGAACTTTAGTATAAAAGTGTAGTCTTACTAATAATTGTTTATGTTGATTACATGTTCAAGTAATATTTTAGAGATATTGGGTTAAATAAAATGTATTATTTTTGTAAAAGAATATACAATGGAGAAAAAATAGTCTTGTCAACAAACTGGGGCTTCTGTGGTGGCTCAGTTGGTGAAGAATCTGGCTGCAGAGCAGGAGACCCGAGTTTGACCCCTGGTCAGGAATTCAACAAATTATGTTGAGAAAACTGGATATTCACATGAAAAAGAATAAAAATACCAGTTTACATCCTACTTGATATTCAAAATGAATTAATTATTTCAATATAAGACCTGAAATTGCAAAACACTTAGAATTAAAAATAGAGGAAAAGTTTCATGATATTGGGCTTGGCAGTAATTTTTTTTTTTAATCTCAACAAAAACATAAGCAACAAAAGTAAAATTAATGTCATATGTTTTTTAAAATTAGTTTTTTTGACATGTAGCATTTTTAGGTATATAATATAGTTGAGCATTAACCAAAAAATGGTATTACAATTGACTAATTTGTATGGTACTGTGTTCTGTATCTGTTTATGTGTTGTGATGACATATCATTTATTATTACAGTTGCTAAAATACTCCATGATATTCTGGTGCTTAGATGGTATGATAGGCAGAGTAAACCTGGGAATATGTTTATGTACATGGCAAAGTGATTTTGCATATATAATTAAGTGAATGACCTAAAGACAGAGAGATTATTTTGAATTATTCTGATGAGCCCCATGTAATCATAAGTTTCTTATAGAAGAGCAACAGGAAAGTGAGAGTTATAGAAATTCTCCAGGATCCAGAAAAACCAGGAGATAGATTCTCCCCTACTGCCTTCAGAAGGAGCAAAGCCCTGACAATACCTTGTGTTCTGTCATTCGATTTTAAGTAACTAAACTTGTGGTAAATTAATTATTACAGCAGCAATAGGAAACTAATACCTACAGTAAGTCAAAATCATTTTCATAGCCTAAGAAAAAAGATTTTTCCCATTCTATCACTAGCAAAACAGAAAAAAATACATTATAAAAATATTTGAGCTTGTGCCTTTGAGTTTTCAGTATTCTTGCTTTTATGGGACACTTTTCTTTGCCAAACTTTCTTTTTTCACTTGGCTTCTATTATGCTTTTTTCATTGATAATTTATTCCTAACAAGATTTTATTATAGTAAGTGCCTTGCCTTCCCTTTAGAGATCTAAAAAAGGTCAATAGATGCTTATGGTATGTGTAAGGATTCTTCCTGCAAGTCTCATTGCAATTACTGTTTATTCAGCCAGTGAATGTTTGAGTTATTCTGTTGATTGATAACTTGCTTTGCTGAAAACATGAGAAAACATTCTCCTTTAGGAATATAGCTTAATATTCTACAGATATTACTTTTATAAACCTAATTGCACTATGGTTTACTCTGTACAATTCTAGATTAGCATCCATCACTTCTATACTTATTGATCAAAAAAGCAAGTTTTCTTTAGAGAAGTTAGAAACAATAAAGCAAATGAGCATTTTATTCTTTATAAGACAAAAACACTTTGATTATTCTCTCATTCAAACAAATATGCAGAAAGTATGGAATTTTGATGCAAATGTAATGGCAACATTTTCTCTTTTAAGAATAAAACTTGTTTTCAGGCAGGCAAATTGCTTATAGCAGCACTGCTTATTAACAGTTTAATGCAATCAACACGTGATTTAAAATTTTCTAATAGTCATTTTTAAAAAGTAAAAAGGAGAGTGTAAAAATAATTTTGATGATACATTTTATTTGGCCTGCTATGTGCAAAATACTGTCATTTAACAAATAATCTACAGCATATTATCAGTATATTTTATTTTATTTACAAAGTCTTCAGCATCTGATGTCATTTTATACTAACATAGCATTTCAATTTTAACTAGCTTTAATATATCAGTTCTTTAATATATCAACTTTAATATATAAAGTTCTCAGAAACTAAAATATTGGATTACACATGTATATAGAATTACTAGTTTAAAAATAGACTATTGCACTAAAGAAGAAATGAAGTATTCCTCATAGTCAACAAGAGTCCGAAATGCAGTACTTGAGTGCCATCTCAAAAATGACAGAATTGTCTCTGTTCGTTTCCAAGGCAAACCATTCAATATCACAGTAATCCAAGTCTGTGTCCTGACCACTAATGCTGAAGAAACTTAAGGTTAATGGTTCTATGAAGACATACAAGACCTTCTAGAACTAACACCAAAAAAGATGTCCTTTTCATCATAGGGGAATTGAATGCAAAAGTAGGACTGACTATGAGGGCTACTCCATTTCTTCAAAGGGATTATTGCCCACAGTAGTAGACACAATGGTCATCTGAATTAAATTTTCCCATTCTGGTCCATTTTAGTTCACTGATACCTAAAATGTTGATGTTCACTCCTGCCATCTCCTGTTTGACCACTTCCAATTAACTTTGTTCATGGACCTAATATTCCAGTTTCCTACACAACATTGTTCTTTACAGCATTGAACTTTACTTCCAACACCACCACAGTCACATCCACAACTGGGCATTGTTTTCACTCTGGCTCCATCTCTTCATTGTTTCAGGAGCTATTTCTCTGCTCTTCTGCAGTAGTATATTGGGCACCTACAGACCTGAAGCTAGTAAAGTAATGCTCAAAATCCTCCAAGCCAGGCTTCAGCAATACGTGAAACCATGAACTCCCTGATGTTCAAGCTGGCTTTAGAAAAGGCAGAGGAACCAGAGATCAAATTGCCAACATCTGCTGGATCATGGAAAAAGCAAGAGAGTTCCAGAAAAACATCTACTTCTGCTTTATTGACTATGCCAAAGCCTTTGACTGTGTGGATCACAATAAACTGTGGAAAATTCTGAAAGAGATGGGAATACCAGACCACCTAACCTGCCTCTTGAGAAATCTGTATGCAGGTCAGGAAGCAACAGTTAGGACTGGACATGGAACAACAGACTGGTTCCAAATAGGAAAAGGAGTGCGTCAAGGCTGTATATTGTCACCCTGCTTATTTAACTTATATGCAGAGTACATCATGAGAAACGCTGGACAACATCCGCTGGATCATGGAAAAAGCAAGAGAGTTCCAGAAAAACATCTACTTCTGCTTTATTGACTATGCCAAAGCCTTTGACTGTGTGGATCACAATAAACTGTGGAAAATTCTGAAAGAGATGGGAATACCAGGCCACCTAACCTGCCTCTTGAGTAATCTGTATGCAGGCCAGGAAGCAACAGTTAGAACTGGACATGGAACAACAGAGCATTTAAAGTCACCCTTAATCTGGGAAGTGGCTACGTGGAGATCTGTTTAAAGGACATCAACAATGGACAAGGCACAAATATCCAAGGAGAGTGAGCAGCACAGAGGTACAGGGACATGGGCACAAAAGTATCACAAACATGTACAGAGGATTTGATAAGTTCAGACTTCAAGCTAAATATCCCACAGTTGGGCTTTGCATTCTAAAAGCATTTAAAACTGTCCATTTTTCCTTAACTTTTACACTATTTATCAAAAATGTCAGACTCATCTTTCCCAAAAGTAATATTCAACATTGCTAAGGACACTAGTTTTTAATGTGAAAAATAGATAAAAGCCTTTATTTACCATGATAAAACAGCATAGGATAATTGTAGCCAAATGTTCATAGCAGCACTATGTACAATAGCCAGGACATGGAAGCAACCCAAATGTCCATTGACTGAGGAATGGATAAAGAAGATGTGGCACATGTACACAGTGAAATATTACTCAGCCATTAAAAAGAATGAAATAATACCATTTGCAGCAACATGGATGGAACCAGATATTGTCACACTGAGTGAAGCAAGTCAGAGAAGGAGAAATAGCAAATGACATTCCTTATACGCAGAATCTAAAAATAAATGATGCAAATGAACTTATTTACAAAACAGAAACAGACTCACAGACTTAGAGAACAAACTTATGGTTAAGAGGGGGAAAGGATGAGGGGAAGGGGTTGTTAATGAGTTTGGGACTGACATGTCCACACTGCTATATTTAAAATGGATAACCAAACAAGGACCTACTGTATAGCACAGGGAACTCTGCTCAATATGGCAGCCTGGATGGGAGGGGAGTTTGGGGGAGAATGGATACATGTTGCTGTCCACCTGAAACTATCACGATATCATTAATTGGCTATACTCCAATATAAAATAAATAGTCAAAAAAACAGCAGAATGTTGAAAAATTATTCTATTCATTTACAGTCTTTCTAGTGATTATATTATGTTGGTAGGTCTAGCACGTTAGAACATGAGATAATATTTTGGGTTTTTTCTGTGAATAGAACTGCCATACAACCCAGCAATCCCACTACTGGGCATACACCCTGACAAAACCAGAATAGGAAGAGACACATGTACCCCAATGTTCACTGAAGCACCATTTAATAGCTAGGACATGGAAACAACCTAGATGTCCATTAGCCAATGAATGGATAAGAAAGATATGGTACATATACACAGTGGAATATTACTCAGCTATAATGGAATATTACTCAACTATAGAAAGGAATGCATTTGCATCAGTTCTAATGAGGTGGATGAACCTGGAGCTTATCATACAGAGTGAAGTAAGTAAGAAAGAGAAAGACAAATATTGTATATTAACACATATATATGGAATTTAGAAAGATGGTACCAATGATCCTACATTCAGGGCAGCAAAGGAGACATACATGCAAAGAACAGACTTTGGGACTCACTGGGAGAAGCTGGGAGTGGGATGATTTAACAGAAGACCATTGAAACATATACATTATCATATGTAAGACAGATGATCAATGCAAGTTCAATGCATGAAGCAGGGCACCCAAAGCTGGTGCTCTGGGACAACCCAGAGGGATAGGGTGGGGAGGGTGGTGGAAGGGGGCTTCAGGATAGAGGGGATACATGTGTACCTGCAGTGGATCCATGTTGATGTATGGCAAACACCATCACAATATTGTAAAGCAATTATTTTCCAATTAAAATAAATTAATGTAAAAAATAAAAAAGAAAATAAATATTTGGGGTTTTTAAGAAAAATTCATTTATAATTTTACACACTTTAGTTTTAATTATGAAATTTTATCTGGCTCATAGCTAAATAATGAGTATTTGTTAAATATCTTATATTCAGTCAGTGGACCCCTAAGGCTAGGAAAGCCCAAAAGCCCGATGATCAATAAAATCCAATGTTTTTTCAAAGGAACTAAGGCTAGATTCATCCATTTCACCAAATTACATTAGAGGTCCTTTCCAGTTTTCAAATTTTATTAATATTTTTAATTGACATATAATTGATTTGCATTGTTGTATTAATTTATGCTGTATAGCAAAGTGATGGAGTTATACACATATATTCTTCTTTAAACTATCCTTTTCCATTATGGTTTATCATTGGATATTGAATATAGTTCCCTGTGCTATACAGTAGGACCTTATTGTTTATCCATTCTGTATATAATAGAATATATCTGCTAACCCCAACCTCCCACTCCATCCCTCCCCCAAATCCCTACCCCTTGACAACCACTAGTCTGTTTTCTGGTGCTGAGCACATCACATTTTCATGAACTTGCCAACATCAGTTACAAAGCCTTCTTCTGAGTAACGAAGGATTGTAAAATGTCAGTTGCCTGTATCATCAACTACCATTGTCCCCAAAGGGTTCCTAGCAAACAGGAAACAAAGCAGAGGCAGCTGAGGCTGGTGGGCAATTCAGAAAACACATGGAGGATCATTACATAACCACTGGAAACACTGAAAGAGACCCAGAACAATGCAAACAACCTAGTGATAGTAAGAACAGTCCATAAAACCACGAAGCCCATCGGGAGAGGAAAGAAACGCGGAAAGTATTCCAAAATAGGCTGGAAAGGTTGAAGAAGAAATGACAGAGGAGCTTCCACTGGGTCCAGGATTTGTTTGGCCTGTTTCATCTCAAAGTAAAAAGAACTTAGGGGTCAGCTTCCAGGGAGCTTGAAGGTCCCTGAGTAGAACTCCATCTTTCAGCACAAAATGTGGTGAAACAACTCAAGCAACTGACACATGTAGGGAGAAAAGGACACGGTGAGTGAAACAGTTAAATCAATAATGCAGAGGTCTTAGGTGGGGAGAGGTGAAACAGGGGTGGGAGAGGGGGACGTACAAACTATTGGGTGTAAGACAGGCTCAAGGATGTATTCTACAACACGGGGAATACAGCCAATGTTTTGTAATCATGATAAATGGAAAGTAACCTTTAAAATTGCATTTAATTTTTGGCCCTCCCCTGGTGGCCCAGTGGTTAAGACTCTGTGCTTCCAAGGCAGGGATCACATGTTCAATCCCTGGTCGGGGAACTAAGATACCACCTGCCACATGACCAAAGAAAAAAATTGCATTTGATACATATGGAATCTAGAAAAATGATACTGATGAATCTATCTGAAGGGAAGGAAAGGAAATGCAAATGTAAAGAATGGACTTGTGGACACAGTGAGGGAAGGAGAGAGTGAGATGAATGGAGAAAGTAGCATCAACATATATACACTATTTATTGGGTGTAAGATGGATAGCTTGTGAGAAGCTGTGTAGCACAGGAAGCCCAGTCTGGTGCTCTGTGATGACCTGGGGGGAAGAGGGGAGGGAGGGGATGTATGTATAATTATGGCTGATTTGCGTTGGTGTATGGAAGAAACCAATACAACATTGTAAAAAAAAAATTAAATTAAAAAAAGCTGAAAAAATTGCATTTGATTTTTAAAAACAAATAAAATATTGAAAAAAATAATAATGCAGTGGTCTTGTCAACCAAAAGCACATACATAACAAAGTTTATCTTGATCAGTAAATATTTAAGAGTGAAAAACCCTTGTGTTCCTGGTGGTCCATTGAATGAAATACATGACAATAATTCTGTTGATCAGAATGCCACTTCTTTGTGTGTGTGTATGTGTGAATCCCTTCTAGCCCTGCCAGTTCTCCAACTTGGCACCAAATCTCTGCCCCATGCCAGGGTCATCCTTCATTCCTGCTTCTTTGATCCCTTGACAAAGTCTCACGTAACCACGCACACCTTCCCAGGACAGTAAGCAGAGCTTGGCCTCTGCTCTGAAACACAGACTTCGTATTTCCAGCTAGACCCTGACAGTCATGAATATGACCATTCCGGCAGCGCTGCAGGGAGCTCATCAGAACAGGCCAACAGGAGGGCCCAGCCCTGCTTTGCAGCTGTGACAAGATGTGCCAAGATTGGCATTAATGTCGCGTGGAAGAGGAACAGGAGGGTTGGACCCAGAGGACTTGTCTCCTATTGGAACCAAGCTGCGGTTTTACAAATCCAGATCAAATTTCTTGGCCATTTTTACGGTGAAATTCTAGTAACTTCAGAATCTGGGACTATTGTACAGAAGAAGGAAAAAAAATGGCACAGAAGAATAACTGAAAAAAATAAATATTCAGCAGTGCTTTCTCCCAGCCCTAGTCAGCTTCACACTACAAGCAAAAGCGACCAACTCTGCATGCAGCTGCTCATAGATAAATGAACAGCTAATTTCAACAGGGCTGCTGAATAATCACGGCTTAAAAGGAAATGTCCTAATGGAATTTGATCTCTTGCCTCCCTCATTAAAAAACCTACAGCTGTACATCAAAGCAAAGCACATCCTCCTCCTTCATTATGGCCAGCGGGAGGCTGGGGACGCAAGGTCCCCCCGCAGTACACTTGGGACTCTTCCGATTCTTTTAAGACAGTGGTTGTTTTGCAGCTGGCAAAGCAAGAAGAGAAGAGAAAAGCCATCTCCTGTTACGGTGATGATTTTATTTAGTTTTTTTGAGGGTTGACCACTGCTGGGGTCACTGCCAGTCCCTGGGTGGTCCTGGATTTACACAAGACTCTTCTTATAGCTTGAATTAACTCAGACCCCTCTGTTCTCCTCTGCCTTCAATATACACTTCATCAGGAGAACAGTAAAAACAACGCTGTTTTATATTTGAGTGGCAATTTAGAATTTTCCATTGTCCCAGACAATTGTCCAGGAGCTGTTGATCTTGGGGTGTAGATGCTAAAGAGTACAGTCTCCCCCAGTGCTTCTGCTCTTTGGTTTCTCATCTGAAGTCCCAGTTATAGCAGGGCCAGACTTTCGTGGAAACAGACTATAGATGTGAGATGGATCATTTCATAGCTTCAGGAGTCTTGTAAGTCTCCATGTATCTCAGCAAAGCTCTTTTTGGGTCACGCATAAAAAGTACCACGGAGGACATGATCAGTGACCTCTGAATTCATTTCTGATCTGTCCCCATATGAGTTGTTTGTGCCTTGCTCCATCTCTTGGCTGTCACACTGTAAACCCTCATCTATAGTTCTGATTTTCGTCGGCATCAATTGGTTATGCTCTCTGTTCTCATCAACATCTCTCCCCTCCCAGGACACTCCTAATTAGATACGATCATGGCCTGAAGGTGATCTTCAGAAAGGACATTTACAAGGCAAGCACTTCCTAGTTCCTATTGGTGAACTACCTAGTTCCCCTACAGGCACCAATTTACCATCCAGGCAATTTAGGTAAATTGCCATTGCTTGAACACTGTGGTCTCAGTCAAGGTTATTTGATTCAAAAGGAAATTTTCCTAAATGAATGGTTATTAATTCTTTAAGTACAGTAATCTGATTCTGCCAAAGCATACTTTGGTCACAGTCTGAAATTTCCAACCTCTCAATATATTTAATGTTATACTTAGAATATTATCATTGGAATGAATTTAGAGGGACTTCCCTGGTGGTCCAGTGGTTAAGACTGTGCACTTTCACTGCAGGGAGCACAGGTTTGATCCCATGTCAGAGAACTAAGATCGTGCATGCCAGGTGGAAGGGCAAAAAACAAAAAGAATGACTTGAGAAATTGACCATGCAGTTAAACAGGCAGGAGAGGCAAGCAGAAGCTAAAGGATGTCACACAAATAGTTATTTAAGATAACAGCTCTGCCAGATAGAATGTGAAAAGAATGTAGAGTAGAAATAAGTATTACACAGATTGGTTGAATCCAATTAGGTTGTGAAGCAAAGAGGACAAATGGAATTGGGGTTTGGTAGGAAGGTCACATCAGAGAAGGCAATGGCACCCCACTCTAGTTCCCTTGCCTGGAAAATCCCATGGATGGAGGAGCCTGGTAGGCTGCAGTCCATGGGGTCACTAGGAGTCAGACACGACTGAGCGATTTCACTTTCACTTTTCACTTTCATGCATTGGAGAAGGAAATGGCAACCCACTCCAGTGTTCTTGCCTGAAGAATTCCAGAGACGGGGGATCCTGGTGGGCTGCCGTCTATGGGGTCCCACAGAGTTGGACACGACTGAAGTGACGCAGCAGCAGGAGGAAGTTCACATGATACAATTTGCCCTAATCTAGGACACAATTGAGAGTAGTTACAAAAGAATGAGCATGAATTCAAAGGACCTACAGTGTAGGACATTGACTTGATGCCTCCCTCCCTCCCCATTGGTAGAAGCCATTAAGATAAAAAAGGTCAAGCATGATTAGTCACTCGGGAAATGAAAATCAAAACCATAAGAAAATAGCACTTCATAGGCACTAAGATGACCATAATTCTTTTTTAATGGCAAGTAACAAGTGTTGAGTAGGATGTCAAGAAGTTGGAACCCTCACACATTGCTGGGTGGAGTGGTGTAAAATGGTTCAGCTGCTGTGGAAAACAGTTTGGCAGTTCCTCAAAAAGCGAAGTGTAGAATTACCACACACATGACCCAGTAACTGTACTCCTAGGTAAATACTCCAAAGAATTGAAGACAGGTGTTCACGAAAATACACATACAAGCACATTCATAGCAGCATTATTCACAAGAGTCAAAGGTGGAAACAACCCAAACATCCATCAGTGGATAAATGGATACACAAATTGTAGCCTATCCATACAAGGGAAGATTATTTGGCCACAGAAGGGAATAAAGTAGTGATACATGCTGCCACATGCGCTTCCATGGTGGCTCAGAGGTAAAGAATCTAACTGCCAAAGCAGGAGATGTGGCTTCAGTCTCTGGGTCAGGAAGATGCCCTGGAGAAGGAAATGGCAACCCATTCCAGTATTTTTTTGCCTGGAAAATTCCATGGACAGAGGAGCCTGGTGAGCTACAGTCCATGGGGTGGCGAAAGAGTCGGACACAACTTAGTGACTAAACAACAACATGCTATGATATGGATGAATCTAAAGTCATGATGAAAGAACCTTGACACAAATATCCACATGTTGCATGACTCCATGTATATGAAATACCCAGAATAGGTAAAACTATAGAAATTAAAAGCAGATTGGTGGTTCCTGGGAGCAGAGGTAGTGAGCAATAGAGAGTAACTCCTCAGTGGGAAGAGGGCTTTATTTGGAGTTATAGAAATGTTTTAAAACTAAATAAAGGGCGTGGTTTCACACATTGTGGATGTACTCAATTCTGATGAATTTTTTATTTTCAAGTGGCTAATTTTATGCTACGTGAATTTCACCTCAATTTCCTATAAAAGGGTCAATGCTGTTATACACAGTGAAGTAAGTCAGAAAGAGAAAAACAAATATTGTATATTGATGCATATATATGAAATCTAGAGAGATGGTATTGGTTAACCTATTTGCAGGGCAGGAATAGAGATGGAGACGAAGAGAACAGACTTGTGTATACAGTGGGGAAGGAGAGGGTGGGATGAGTTGAGAGAGTAGCACTGAAACATGTACACTGCTATGTGTAAAACAGATTGTTGTTCTTCAGTTGCTGAATCATGTCCAACTCTTTGTGACCCCGTGGACTGCAGCACTCCAGGCCTCCCTGTCTTTCACTATCTCCCCGAGTTTGCTCACTCATGTCCATTGAGTCCGTGATGCCATCCAGCCATCGCATCCTCTGTCGTCCCCTTCTCCTCCTGCCCCCAATCCCTCCCAGCATTAGAGTCTTTTCCAATGAGTCAACTCTTCGCATGAGGTGGCCAAAGTACTGGAGTTTCAGCTTTAGCATCATTCCTTCCAAAGAACACCCAAGCCAATCTAATTTTTATGCACTAAGATCACCTCAATGCACTTAGAATGGAAATCCCACTTCCTTGGAATAGTATTCCGAAAAAAAAACTTGGAAAGAAAAATGAAACGAATGTGAGAAAGTATAATTGGTTCCTTGTGGGTGTGATTAACACCGGATCAGCTTAGAGCTAAGTCTGAAGATAACTGAGTAAGTGCAATTCATAATATTTATATTTTGGGGTTAAATTATATGTAAAATTTTGTGTACCTTGCATTTGAAATGTTTGTATAAATTGTCTAAAGAATAACTGGCATGGATTAACTGATTCAGACTCTTGATTTTTAAGCTGACCACATAAAACCCAGTTTGTAAACAGAACTGAAAGATTTCAGAGAATTTAAGATTATGGGCTTCCCTGGTGGCTCAGACGGTAAAAAATCCGCCTGCAATGTGGGAGACTTGGGTTCGACCCCTGGATTGGAAAGATCCCCTGGAGGAGGGTATGGCAACGCACTCCAGTATTCTTGCCTAGAGAATCCTATGGATAGAGGACCCTGGTGGGCTAAAGTCCATGAGATCACAAATAGTCGGACACAGCTGAGCAACTAAGCACAGCACAGCAAGATTATATATAAGTAGGTAAGTATAATGCATGTATTATCATATTACATACATTGTATTTTTATTTCTTAAGTAAGTTCTGGGAAATTTTGGTGTTCCAGAGACAATTGAAGGACTTAGAAATAAAGCTATATAAATAAATCATGTATTTAAAAATAACATTTTAACATTTAAAGATATTTAAATAAATTTTAAATGTTTAAAGGAGTTTAGGTTTTAAATGGAACCCAAAGATGAATCGAAGAGCCTTTAAAGTGAATTTTAGAAATTCACATAAGTCATGGAAGTGAAAACAATCTTTTCATCTAAGATACATGAAAATATATATGTGTATGTGTTTGTATATATATATATATATGTTTTTTGAGGTTTCACAGTAAATGAACAATCTGTATCATGGTAAAACTTGGATGGAGCTTTATCTTCTGCAGGATGTTATGTACAAATAATGTTTCTTGGCTACAGAATTTCCTGTCGTCCATACTTCAGGGTCAGTGCAATAGTCAGGACTTTGAAGAAAACACCAAAATGTACTTCCCTTGCTCACTTCAGCAATTTGCATTAAGGGAAGCACTTAGTGCCCTGAATGCAATATTTAAACTTGGTTGTTGAGTTCAATATGCCATTGCTATTGCTTCTGTGTTGACACAATGGAAATAGACTTGCAGAAAAATAGTTGACTTCATAGATTGACCATAGTGACCATTAGCAAAAGGATTGCCTACAAATGCCCACTGCTCCCAAGTAATCCCAACACATAAGAAATAAAACAGTGCACCTCAGCAGAGCTGAATTTTACGTGTATATGTTTTGAAAGTTATAGTGATAGTCGCTCAGTCAAGTCCAACTCTTTGCAACCCCAAGGAACAGTCCATGGAATTCTCCAGGCCAGAATACTGGAGAAGGTAGCTGTTCCCTTCTCCAGGGGATCTTCCCAACCCAGGGATTGAACCCAGGACTCCTGCATTGCAGGCAGATCCTTTACCAGCTGAGCTGCCAGGGAAGCCCAAGAATACTGGAGTGGGTAGCCTATCCCTTCTCCAGCGGATCTTCCCAATCCTGGAATCAAACTGGGGTTTCCTGCATTGCAGGAAGATTCTTTACCAGCTGCGCTACCAGGGTATATGTTTTACTCAGCTCCCATTTTCAAAACCACGCTCTGAAATGAACTCGCTTCAAAAGCAGTCAATTATTAAATGAAAGAACTTCAGCAAGAGCCTTCAAATGCTATTGTTTAGAATTCTAACGGAATCTAGGCTGTTTGAAATGGTTTATCCCGTGGACTTTTAATACTATTTTACACTTATTGAGAGCCAACAAAAGAATGATTACAAAGCAAATGGGCAGGAATTTGCAATCTCAACTCTGCCTTTCTGTTGTCCAGATCATCACAGAGACCTTTCTATTTGGATCGACATAGATAATTCTTTTTTCCAGGACAGTCTGAAATTATCTCATGTGTTTCCCTTTGTTTTCTTCTCTCATATGAATCTCTTTGTTTTCCCTCAGGTTCTGCCTGGGCAGCATGTTATCACCTCTTGAAAAGGCCGACATCACAATTCTCTTTCTAATTTACTTTCCCAGGATTTCTGTCCTGAACCAACATATTATAGCATCCCTTTACAGTCAACATCTGTGAAGCACCTTACTGCCACTTCTTGTCTTTACAGGACAAGATTTTGCTCCTGGCTTTCCTGGGATAAACTTGTCTGTCTTTTAATTAGTTTACTTGTTAGACAAAAGAGATGAGCCAGTTGTGTAAATTCCACGGCAGGGTTTTTTCAATCAATCTGTTTTTAGAGAGAGATTCCTTTTGTAGAACTCGGCAGGGATTCCCCGAGAGTAGATCAGAATCGACTATGATCATTTGAACAGTTCCTTGGAGGCTCCCCTGGTGGCTCAGACAGTAAAGAAATTGCCTGTAATGGGGGAGACCTGGGTTCAATCCCTGGGCTGGGGAGATCCTCTTGAGAAGGGAATGGATACTCCAGTATTCTTGCCTGGAAAATTCCATGGACAGAGGAGCCTGGTGGGCTACAATCCATGTGGTTGCAAAATCAGACACGACTGAATAACATATCGATTGATCTCCAAGATGTCTACCACTATGTCCTCTAACTCTGGTCCAGCGTTTTAAGGAGATTTCCAAGGGAAAAGAGAGCACTGCTGAAAGATGACCCTATTTTCCCTCCGTTTCTAACTTCCTGGTCTCCTCCTATCCCTCAGTGATGTCATAAATAGCCCTGATTGCTCCTTTCCCCTCCCCCAGTGAGTTGCACAACTCTTGACCCACTGAGCACCTCTCCTGAATGCAGACTGCTTACATAGCTGTGGGGGCCAGCACAGAATAAAAACGTTTCAAAATGCATCTTGTTAAAAAAAATCATTTAAGCACTTTTAGATGGTGACAGCAGAGCAGTAAGCCAAGTGCAAGCCTCTTCTAGGTTCAAGTCCCTGTAGGACAATGCAGGCTGTATAGTATGCCCATGAAAAAAAGTGCAGATTCCTGGCCATCAGAATTAGAATCCCCTCCAAGAGAATTCAGAAGCTGCATATAAAAATTAGTACATAAAGGAAATCCAAAAGTAACTTTGTTCTTAGGGAAAGGATAAGGACGAAGACAGGTGGGGGATGGAAGATAGGTTGAGTATGAGATAGGGAAGGAGAGGCTTGGGACATTACCCAGGGACGGAGAGGCTGACCAGCTTATGATAGAGACTAGGAGGTACAGGACAAGAAGTGCCATAGAGGAGAGGGGTTCCAAAATGAGCTGGAGGTCCATATGCTGGAATAATCGATTTAAAATCATATGGCTAGTCAAAAACACCTCATTGATAGGACTTCCTTTGTAATCCAGTGGCTAAGACTCCACACTCCCAGTGCAGAGGACCTGGGTTCCATCCCTGGTCAGGGCAATAGATCTCACATGCTGCAGTTAAGAGTTCACATGTTGCAACCAAAAAAAAAAAAAA
>SJYT01010353.1:114879-235568 GCA_006410635.1 Cephalophus harveyi
AGAGGATTTTTAGTTACTCTTCACTTTCTGCCATAAGGGTGGTGACATCTGCATATCTGAGGTTATTGATATTTCTCCCCACAGTCTTGATTCCAGCTTGTGTTTCTTCCAGTCCAGCGTTTCTCATGATGTACTCTGCATAGAAGTTAAATAAGCAGGGTGACAATATACAGCCTTGACGTACTTCTTTTCCTATCTGGAACCAGTCTGTTTTTCCATGTCCAGTTGTAACTGTTGCTTCCTGACCTGCATGCAGATTTCTCAAGAGGCAAGTCAGGTGGTCTGGTATTGCCATCTCTTTCCGAATTTTCCACAGTTTATTGTGGTCCACACAGTCAAAGGCTTTGGCATAGTCAATAAAGCAGAAATAGATGTTTTTCTGGAACTCTCTTGCTTTTTCCATGATCCAGCGGATGTTGGCAATTTGATCTCGGGTTCCTCTGCCTTTTCTAAAACCAGCTTGAACATCAGGGAGTTTACCCCCAGATCTCAGAATTATCTTTTTCCAATCTGAAACCTGTTAGCTTTTTTTCACAAGGCACCCAGAAAAAATACTTATCTAATGGATGCTTGTTTTGCAAGATTAACCTCGTATTTCTCCTGCGTTCCACATAGTGAGAAACTTAGAACTTTTCTGGTTAAATGTTGAGCCACTTTGTGGAGCATAAACACAATTTAGGGAAGAGATTAAATGAGTCAACTAATCCTCAGTTCACGTGCCTGGAAGCAAAAGAATGTGAAGCCATTGCAGTGTTTCCCCTTAGCACTCTGAAGGGGGTTGTGATGTTTTTTCTATAATTGAGTTACGATTTTAAGATGTTTTATTATAGATTTTTTTTTAAATCATAAAAATATTAACAGCTCTTAAGATTTCAAAAGATATGCTCAGTGTCCAAAATTTGGAAAATAATGGGACTTCCCTGCTGGTGCCGTAGTTAAGACTCCACACATTGGATCCCTGGTTGGGAACTAAGATCCTGCAAGCTGCACGACCAACACCACCACCACCACCAATATCAAAAAAGGGAGAAGAAGCCTGGGTTTATTCACACGGCAGCATCAGCTTTTGAAGATGAGAATGGATGGTGAGAAAGGGGATAAGGGTCTGCTCCCAGTGGCTCAGAGGTTAAAGCATCTGCCTCCAATGCGGGAGACCTGGATTTGATCCCTGGGTCGGAAAGATCCCCTGGAGAAGGAAATGGTAACCTACTCCGTTAATCTTGCCTGGAGAATCTCATGGACGGAGAAGCCTGGTAGGCTACAGTCCACGGACTCGCAAAGAGTATGACACAACTGAGCGACTTCACTTCAATTCACTCCACTCCAGTAATGGTGGACTCAACGCTCCCACAGAAGACAATTGTCAACTGTAAATAAAATCCCAAAACAACTCCTAAAGCTCTGGTGAGTGATAAAAAAGCAGGCAGAACCTAGAGAGGAATCCATATTCGGGGAAGTAGTGGCACCAGCTGACTTTCCTACTTGTGCGGCCTTTAGCCTGAAGTCAGATGGTATCTTTAGCATGGAGGTGAGGATAGAAGAGCGGCGAAAACTTGGATAGAAACCTGCAGTCTTTCTGGGCTAAAAAACCACAGAATAGAAGCGGGGAAACCACAGCAGATGGAAAGTGAGGGGCGGAAATTGAGAAAGGAGAGCAGGAGAGAAGAGCAGCCCCAAATTTTCTGCTTAAACTTTGCCCACATCTCTGGACTGACCCTTAAACTCCATCTGCATGGTTAGACTTCAAGCAGCCCCGAGAAGGCTGAAGAAACTCAACAGAGAATTTAACTGTTGCTCACTACTTACGAAAACAATCATATTCTCTGCCAGAGGATCTCCAGTGGGAGCTGGAGGCACCTCCTGCCGTGGAAGAGACAACAAATTACTATTTTACCCAAAATGTGAGTTTCCACTTTCCACCCATGAGGATGGCTCTCATGGAGAAAATGGAAACTTTGCACACTGCTAACTGAGAATGTAAAATGGTGCAGCTGCTATGGAAAATTAGTGGTTTCCAGGGACTTCCCCGATGGTCCAACAATTAAGAATCAGGAGGTGCAGTTTTGATCCCTAGTCAGGGAACTGAGATCCTACAAGCCTTGCAGTGTGACCAAAAAATTAAAAAAAAAAAAAAAAGAAGAAGAAGAAAGAAAAGAAAATTAGCGGTTCCTAAAAATTAGACATAGATTTAATGTGCAATCCAGAAATTTCACTTCTGGGAATGAAAGCAAGGATCCAACAGATACTTGTACATCTATGCCAGATGGCACTAGTGGTAAAGAACCCAGCTGCCAATGCAGGAGACATGAGATTCCTCCATGGATGGGAAAGATCCCCTGGAAGAGGGCATGGCAACCCACTCCAGTATTCTTGCCTGGAGAATCCCATGAAGAGAGGAGCCTGCGGGCTACAGTTCATAGGCTCACAGTGAGTGAGACACAACTGAAACAGCTTAGCAAGCACATGTTCACAGCAGCATTATTTACAGTAGTCAAAAGGTGGAAATAACCTAAGTGTCCATTGGCAGATGAATGGATAAACAAAATTTATCGTAGACATACACAATAGGATATTATTCAGCCTTTGAAAGGAAGGAAACTATGACACACGCTACAACGTGTGTGAGCATCTCATCTTGGTTTTGTTTCCCATTTGCCTTGTGACCTTAAGTAAGCTGCTTACTTTTTCTGTGACTCAGTTTCTTTACCTATAAAGTTAAATTTTTATCTGACTATATCTCAAGGCATTTTAATGACAAATTGAATAAATGGTTGTGAAAGCATTATGAAGAACGTTGAACATATGTGCGCTTTGTTATGTTGTATTTACTACGAAATCCGGAAATGTTTCTCCACCTCCTCCTCCCGCTTCCTCCCCGCACCCCTTTACCTCCTCTCCCTCTTTCTCCTCTCTCTTCTTTCCAGTTTTATTGAGATATAATTGACATCTAGCACTGCACATCTTTAAGGTATACAGCATAATGATTTGACTTACATCATGAAATGATTATCAAGCTTATCCATCATCTCTTATAGAAATAAAAGAAAAGAAAAAGAAAAACTATTTTTCCTTGTGATGAGAATGCTAAAGATTTACTTCTGTAACAACTTTCATATATAATGTAAGTAGTGTTAATTATGTTAATCACGGTGTACATAACGTTGTTAGTACTTATCCTATAATTAGAAGTTTGCACCTTTTGACCATCTTCATTCAGTTCCCCTTGCCCCCAACCACTCGCCTCTGGTAGCCATCAGTCTGATCTCTGTTGTATAAGTCTGTCTTTTGAAGTAGAAGTCTGTTTTTTGAAGGAATTTTTCTTCTTACTTGACAGATAGATCTTTCTTAAATATAAATCCTCTATCTTGTTATCTTCATGTCAAGCTTTGTAAATTAAGCAGTAAATTATCCCCTATTTATAAGAAGAGATAAACATAGAGTGTTTGCTCTAGTAGGAATTCAATAAATATTAATCTCCTTACTTTGTTTGAATGGGCATAGGAGGCAAAGCCTGTCAGAGATTAATTATGTGTTAATTTGACTGAGCCATTAGTTGCCCAGATATTTGGCCAAAACTCTAGTCTGGGTGTTTCTGTGAAGGTTTTTAGGTGAGATTTGCATTTCATTCAGTAGGGTGAATAAAGCAGATTGTCCTCTTGGATGTGGGTGGGCCTTGTCTAATCAGCTGAAGTTGTAAATAGAAAAAAAGACTGATCCTCCCTGCAGTAAAAGGGAATTTTTCTTGCCTCTGAATCAAACTAAAATAGCAGCTCTTCCTGGATCTCAAGCTTGCTGGCCTTTGGCACTATGTCCTTGCCTCTCCCCTATCTGCAGATCTTCAGACCTTGGGTCTTGACCACCTCCAAAATTACCCAAGCCAATGAAATATATATATAGTGTATATATATATATGTATATATGTATGTATAAGTGAATCATTTTGCTGTATACCTGAACCATTGCAAATCTACAGTACTTCAATTTTTAAAGCTAATAAATAAAAATTTAAAAATTAAATATATGTATATATACACACACATTCTATTAATTCTGTTTCTTTGGAGAACTCTGATTAATACAATCTGGTACTTACTCATCTAAAGTTATGGGGAATGTGTTTCCAACATTCTAAAAATAATAGCTATGATCTTCTTATGAGCAATTAGTTTCAAAACTGAAAATCCTGAGTGTGGTGGGGAAAGGGAACTCTGCCTTAGGAATCAAGTAGTTACAGGAGATCCCCAGCCTCAGGACACATCCTCGGGGAATTCCATTCTTTTCATGACTGGGACCTCCCTGTCTTTTATGCCTTAAGCCATAAGGTGCAAATTATTTTGTTGTTGCTCAGTCGTGTCCAACTCTTTGTGACCCCGTGGACTGCAGCACGCCAGGCTTCCCTGCCCTTCACCATCTCCTGGAGCTTGCTCAAATTCGTGTCCATTGAGTCAGTGATGCCATCCAATCATCTCATCCTCTGTCATCCCCCTCTCCTCCTGCCCTCAATCTTTCCCATCATCAGGGCAAATCACTTATTTGGGTACAGAAAGCTCCCTTATGGTTGATCTCGCCTTCTCCATGTCAGACGTCCTTCCCCACGTTATAGGTCTTTAATGTGTCAGTTGCACAGAAGGCAGTGACTGTTTTTTTAAAAGTCAGAAATGATCCGCAAGGGCTTGTCACCTGGCTCTATTAAGAATGACTTCTACGTGTCCGCTCCCCGTTATTCTCGGCCAGCCCGAGAAGGAACACACCGTGGTTGTCTGGCTTTGGGTGGTGCTTCCTTTCTCACATCTCCAGTGATGTACAACCTCGCTTTTAGGTTAACCACGACCATGGCCGTGACCATGCACACAGTCTACCCTGGATAGACTCAGCTTGCGGGGGATATGGCTATTAACGAGAGAGAGCCTGGCTCCCAGAGGGGTTGGCTACCGAGATGCATTTTTCTTCCTCTCTCATTTACTAGTGGAAAATACTGGCTGGGAGGAAAAGAAGATAAACAGTGGCCTTTCAATTTTCCCCTAAGCTAGGGTTTATGTTTTACTTTTCCCAGATCCCAGATAAATTATCTTCCCGCTTTCTGTTTTATGCCACTTTAGAGGACATATGTCAAGCTCTTTACGCTGATTAAAAATAGACCATTTGGACGGAAACAGAATACCATAACATAGGGGGATTTTGCTCTTCAGCTTTGTTGTTTTAATAAACGTAAGGTTAATCAAAAGAGCTGGATGAATCGTCTTGGAGCCCAAGTGCTCTGTTGTCTACAGAACAGATGGAACTTCTCAGCTCTCTTCCCTCACAATCATTCTACTTGATCACCCAGAAAGGTGAGTTTGCCCTGTCTCCACCACTACCCTCTCATGGGAAGACTCAATTAAAGACAATGTCTATAATTGTATGTTTTTTTCTCTGTTTAGGCTATGAGCTTGCTCGATAGTTACTGGGGTACATATCTTACTTCCTCTTTTAAATTGACAACTCCCACTAACCAAGGTTACAGATATGGTTTTCCCACAAGACACACCATGATCTGTAGACACATGTGTGTGCGCGTGCTAAGTGTGTGCAGTCATGTCTAACTCTTTGCAACCCTATGAACTGTAGTCCACCAGGCTCCCCAGTCATTAGGATTCTCCAGGTAAGAATCTGAATGGGTTGCCATGCCCTCCTCCAGGGGATCTTCTCAGCCCAGAGATCAAACCTCATCTCTTATGTCTCCTGCATTGCCAAGTGGGTTCTTTACTTCTAGTGGCAGCTGGGAACCCTGTAGACACACATAGGAGCCCTCAATTAGAAACAGTTATTGTTTAAACAAATGAGAGAATAAAAATATTTTAAAAGCTATAGATGACAAGGATTCCAGGCATTGTTAGGCTCAATTATAATTAGTCACATGTTGCCAGCAGTTTGGATCAGATAGTCAACATTATCAACAGATACCAGCCAGTTGGTAGGTAAAGATGTAGAACCACCTCCTTTAAGATCACTGTTCTCACAGAGAACATTATTCGAAGTAAGGCATTTCCAGTCAGCAATTCTGAACCCGCACTCTGCCGATGTGCTGAGGTCTGGAAAGATTTACCCTTTTTCTAAAATAGGGCTCTGGGGTTGCAACAGGAAGTGGATCAATGCCCGTAGTGAGAATGACTGTTTCTAGAACCTCAGAGTTTGCTAGACTGAGGCAACATCATAAGAAGATACTTGTTAATCTCCTTGTGCATTCAACTTCATATTGACATGCTGACCTATACAAGAAATGAAGAATTTGGCTTCTGTGGAAGAACAAAGAAGGGAGGGAGAGTGAACTCTTTGGTGGTAGGGAAGGTCTACTAAACGTTTTCTTAAGAAAATTAGGTCATTTGAAATAATGTGCAAAAGTAGTATTTTTTTTAACTCAAAATTTTCCTCAGGCACCTCAGAATTTTCCATTTCTGGTCAACATCTGAAAGACAGAAAAGGAAGTGTGGTGTGAGGTAATGACGGCCTGACTAGGAGCAGAGCAAGGCCCCAGACCTCATGAGGAAGCTCCACCAAAAGAGGAACAGGGCCCCTCAACTTAGAAAACAAACGGCTGGGGTCGAATGGCCTCCTATAATTCAGAGCAGGTGCAGTTGTTCTGGCCATTTGCTGACGGCGAGATGGAGGAGAGAAAAGAAAAGGCAGGGGGAACACTGACGCAGAGGCTTCAGAGATTCCTGTTGCTAGGGAACCACTTCCTCTGCACACACACAGCTATTCAGATATGACTCGAATAATCCTTCTTAGGCTTTGAAGGAGAGGAAACAGCTCTCAGTGCTCAGATGTCACGGTAATGCTGGGCCAGGCCTGGCTCTTCCAGCAGGCACCGAAGAGCTGAGGGTGTCAGGAGAGAGCAAGATATGAATGGGCATCTTGTTCCCAGTCAAAGAGACAGTGGGCTGACCCCCGTCCCACCTTCATCTTCCCAGACGCGTCAGGTGCACTCTGTAACATCGCACACAACACGCACAATTCTACCATCAGTTCCCTGAGAGCAGAGACAACGTTTCATTCATCTTCAGGTGCCCGCATTCTCCCACACAGCGTGACATGCTGTATGATTCCAGCTCTATGACATTCTGAAAGAGGCAAAACTATGGAGACAGTAAAAGGTCACTAGGGGGTGGGGTAGTGTGGAGAAGTGAAGAGATGGAGCACAGAGGATTTTCAGGGCAATGAAAAATACTCTCTGTGACATTTTAATGATGGATACATGCCATTATACAGTTGTCCAAACCCATTGAGTGTAACATACCAAGAAGGAACCCTCATGTAAGCTATGGATGACTATGATATTGGACTATAGGTTTATCAATGGCAACAAGTGTCCCATTTCGGTGAGTGATGTTGATAATGAGGAAAGGTATGCAAGTGTTGGGGCAGGGAGCTTGTGGGAAATCTCTGTACCCTGCCCTCAATGTTGCTGTCAACCTAAAACTACTCTAAAAAAATGAAGTCTATTAAAAATAAAGGAAATAAAGCTGAAAATTCATTGGAAAGACTGATGCTGAAGCGGATGCTCCAATACTTTGGCCACCAGCTGTGAAGAACTGACTCATTGGAAAAGATTCTGATGTGGGGAAAGATTGAAGGCAGGAGAAGGGGACGACAAAGGATGAGATGGTTGGATGGCATCACCAACTCAATGGACAGAGTTTGAGCAGGCTCCAGGAAACAATGACGGACAGGGAAACCTGGCCTGCTGCAGTCCATGGGGTCACAAAGAGCTGGACATGGCTTAGCAACTGAATAACAACAACAAAAATAAAACTCAGGCTTTGAAGGAAAGGAAACAGCTCTCAATGCTCATTCCCTTACTCTTACCATCTTCAGCACATACTGGCCCCAGCTTGAAACTGCCAGCCCCTAATGTGCATCCCACTATTCCCTTCAGGATGAAACTCCAGCCATCAACAACAGTGATTATTTTTTTCAACAACCAACCCTTGCTTTCCCACCTGCCCTGCTTTTTTGCTTCCTCTCTCTACTACCTGGGCTTCCTAAGATCTTCTCCAAACAATCTGTGCTAGAATCCTTGTCTCAGAATCTATTTCTGGAAGAGCCAAAGTAAGGCATCTCCTGACAGCTTATATATCACTGTCCAGCCCTATCTGTAAGAGAGGCTGGGGAATATAGTTGTAGAATTAGTGCAGTCGTTCTGGCCATTTGCTGATGGCGAGATGGAGGAGAGGAAAGAAAAGGCAGGGAGAACATAGAGACTAAAATTGCATTCAACGATTTAAGCCTAAAATTGTATTCAACAATATCAGATCCCACGGCTAGAGAAGAGAATGTGAATACTGGATAAACTGGCAGGGATAAAACATGTCCATATGTGATTGTAAATGATGGCCCATAAGGAAGGTATTGGTGAGATTGCTTCTTGGTAGGTCCTCCATTATTTAATTGAGACTGTAGAATTGGACTTGGACCTTCACGCCTAGGTGTGATTTTAATAGATGAATAGATACTCTGTCAGTGGTACATATAAAAGCAGGTAAAATCTGGATGCACAAAGACCTGTTAGAAAACTATTAAAATAGTTTAGACATGAGGGAATAATGACCCAAAAATGGAGTATAACAGCAGAACTGGAAATGTTGGCATATATACAAGAAATACAGTAAAGGAATTCAAAAATTGATACAGAAGTTAAGGAGAAAGAAGGAATCAAACATGAACTTGAAGCCAAGATGGACCATGACACTATAAACAGAAATTACACAATTGGCTCTAGGAGATTTAAATATAATGTCTTATTAGAGTGAAGTAGATTTAAAACAGATATCTAACTTCACTAAACCTTAAAAAAAGAGAGAGAAAGATAAAGGCTCTCATTTCTTTACTTCATCTCCATGACATCTCCAAAGCATGACTTTATATGCCCAGAGCAAATTCCAAGAACCCCCTTACTCACCTCTCCCTCCTTATAAGAAACCAAGAAGTTTAGGCCTTTCTAAAGGGCACTCAAGCCAAGATCCCTGCTGACAAATTTGCTCAAATCAGAAGGATATAAAATCAACCTTCTCATATGGTGCATGCGTGCATGCTAAGTCGCTTCAGTTGTACCTGACTCTTTGCAACCTTATGGACTGTAGTCTGCCAGGCTCCTCTTTCCATGGCTTTTCCAGGCAAGGGATTCTTTCCAGGCAAGAATATTGGAGTGGGTTGTCATGCCCTCCTCCAGGGATCTTTCTGACCCAGGAATCAAACCCAGGGCTCCTACGGCTCCTGCCTTGCAGGCAGATTCTTTACCACTGAGCCACCAGGGAAGCCTCTCATATGGTTCAGTTCAGTTCAGTTCAGTCACTCAGTTGTGTCTGACTCTTTGCGAGCCCATGGACTGCAGCATGCCAGGCTTCCCTATCCATCACCACCTCCCGGAGCTTGCTCAAACTCATGTCTAGCGAGTTGGTGATACCATCCAACCATCTCATCCTCTGTTGTTCCCATCTTCGGTCTTCAATTTTTCCCAGTACCAGGGTCTTTTCCAGTGAGTTAGTTCTTCACATCAGGTGGCCAAAGTATTGGAGCTTCAGCTTCAGGATCAGTCCTTTCAGTGAATATTCAGGACTGATTTCCTTTAGGATTGACCGGTTTGATCACCTTGCAGTCCATGGTACTGCTCAGAAATTCTTAACTCTATCCAGAAGGCATTTGGTATTTGCAGAGTCACTGAAATGGCTAAGACAGTAGGATTTGGACTGACTCAACCAGACTTGTTGGGATAAATGGATTTTTTAAACTCGAGTTCCCTTATCTGCATAGTGGAAATAATATAGTACCTACTCCATATGACTGTTAAGAGGATTAAATAGGAAATCCATGTAAAGCACTTAGCAAGGTCCCTAGTGCATTGCATGCCATGTCTGTGCTCAGTCATGTCCAACTCTTTGCAACCCTGTGGATTGTAGCCCACCAGGCTCCTCCATCCATGGGATTCTCCAGGCAAGAATACTGGAGTGGGTTGCCATTTCCTTCTCCAGGGGATCTTCCCAACACAGGGATCGAACCCAGGTTTCCCACATCACAGGCAGACGCTTTAACCTCTGAGCCACCAGGGAAGTGCATTGCAAGTACTTAATAAACGTTAACTGTATTACTGTTAAGTATCAGACTGGCATGGTTACCAGATGTCTTATGTTCAGGTGTTAGAAAAGAACAATTCAGATGATATGATCCTGAATATGTGAAAATCAAAAATGGCAGCTTTACTGGAATAATTCAGGGTAAAATCAGTGGATTGTAAGAGGTAAGGGGCAGAGAAAGTTGCAGTCACCTGAAGGAAGTGACACAAGTATCCATTTTCCTTCCCCCTTTTCAAATTGTTTGAAGGATCTACATACCCTCTTAGAGGAGGGCAGCCATGAGAAGAATCCAGGCACAGAAATAAATGGCAAAGCATGAACTTCCAGAAACATGGCTATGAGGGTGAGGGCAGCAACTGGCTCCAGGTGAACAAAAAAGCAAGACTGCAAGACTTCAGACCCTGTCTTAGCATCCAGCATAACAGCAGGCTTCATAAACCTGTTCAACAAACAGACAAATGAAGCCTGTGATCAAATACACGGATGTCCTGGTGTTTACAGGTACCACCAAATACTAGAATTGACTGCGAATGTGGTCTGACTTTCTCAGTCCTCAATCTATTTCTATAGCTTGAAAATAGCCAAGAGCACTTTGTCCCTTTTGTCAGCTTCTCCTTGGATAAGGAAGCTAAAGATTTCTATGACTGCAATGCACACAGGAGTCATGCTTGATCAAAATCCATCTAAAAGGTGCCAGGCACACAGCCAGATGGGCAAATGCTCACAAAGGGATATGACATCAGGCTTGCTGAGCAAGTGCAGAAACAGAAGACCTTGATTGTAGCCCTCTCGGTGGGCTACACAGTGGGAATACACTGACCTCTCAGTTCCCATGAAAAGATGACCCAGAGGAGAAGTTTGTGGCCTCTTAGGTGACCCCAAGTCCTCCAGCATCACATGTCATCAAGATGTGAGATGGAATATATTAATACTTCTAGCTGTTCGTCCACATCCATCCATTAAGTGGTTTGGTCTTCTCATGGTACCCTGCAGAGCTGCAAAGTGTGAGTAATCCTCTATAACTGAGATCATGAGAATCCTCTGAAGAGGACAGCATTAGCCCCTTACAAAGAAGAAACCATCCCAGGGGAGCTTCAGAGACTTGTGTAAAGATTGCTGGCTGAGGTAAGCACTCATCAGCTTGATGCTAGCATGTCTTCCTGTTTCCATAGCAACAGCCCCGGCATCATCTTACCTGCTCCTCAGACCATAGGCAGGATGGAGAGGAGACACCTAGAGGATGCAACCCCAGCTAATTTTTTTTTTTTTAACCACTTAAGGATGCAGGCCTGGTTTGGCCAATTCTTACAATTTCTTGAGAGAAATAAGAACTTAGATTTTTAAATGAAAGTTCCCGCTTTTCAAACATTGTGTGTGTGTCTGTGTGTGTGTGTGCTCAGTTGAGTCCAACTCTTTGCATCCCCATGGACGATAGCCTCCCAGGCTCCTCTGTCCATGGAATTCTCCAGCCAAGAAAGCTGGAGTGGGTAGCCATTTCCTCCTCCAGGGGATCTTTCTGACCCAGGGATGGAACCCAGGTCTCCTGCAATGCAGGTGGAGTCTTTACCATCTGAGCCACCAGGGAGGCCCTCTAGCCCCTTCTGTCTATGCCCAAATCAAAATCCACATTCTAGCAAGGCCTATGGACAGCATCTGTGAGCAGTCTAATTTCAAAGCAGTTATTCTGCAGTTAGATTTTTAAAAACATTTTTAAAAGGTTTTTTGAGATTTCAACTAGGCTTGTTGATGTTTTAAATATGTTATGATGAGTTCGATGCATGACTGTGTCAAGGGATCTTCTTTTAGTTCAGGTTCCGCCAGTTTATGTGGGTGGTGGAGGATATAGGAGGGCAGTGGAGTGCAGAGACGGGAGGGGGTAGCTGGCACAGGGCTTATTGCAGCCAGCAACTTCCGGGGGTAACTGGGGCTTGACCGTGTGGGGACCACGCTCCCCAGCTGTGCTTCTCATGAGGCCAGAGAGCAGAGGTATTAACTCACTAAGACCTGTAAGTGATTGCTCAGGGCTACCTCTGAAGGGCCTTAGAGCAGCCTCAGGCCAAGCTGGACCCCGTGCCCCTTCTAGATGTTAATACAAATTTGGGATCAGTGGCTGCTGCACCAGGAATCACTGAAGCATGTGGTGAAGTGCGGATGCCATGAAGCCAAGTTGAACTGGAGCATGTGGGGAGTGTTGGAAACAAAGCAGCTGACTTCAGGGGCCCCAGGACCAAAAGTGCCACTTCACTGAAATGTTTGCAGAGAGACATGGGCAAGCAGCAACAACAATGACAATAACAATCTCTGAGATGTAAAAACCCTCACATTTTCTCTCCTCAAGCTTTTGTGACAATATTCAGCTGGAATTTCTAGTTGGTGACCCCTACTTTGTACATCCTGAGAACAAGAGGGAAAGTGGACTCCAAGGAGAGAGCTAGGTGGGTATCCACATGCATTGCATGCAACACAAGTGCCATCTTCTTATTCGTGTGCGGGGGTGGGGGGGGAAGTGGGGAGAAAGGAAGTAAGAAGCAGGGAGGGGGCAGAGAGATTTCCCCGGGATGGAAATCTTTAAAGACCATCACTTGGCAGTTTGATTTATTTAATGCACATGTTATTCTAATAATAACGTCACCATTCCAGTTCTGTGTTCCCTAAGGGATTCTTCAATTCAGTTCAGTCGCTCAGTCATGTCCGACTCTTTGCGACCCCATGGATTGCAGCACTCCAGGCCTCCCTGTCCATCACCAACTCCCAGAGACTGCTCAAACTCACTTCCAATTGAGATGGTGATGCCATCCAACCATCTCATCCTCTGTTGTCCCCTTCTCCTCCTACCTTCAGTCTTTCCAAGCATCAGGATCTTTTCTAATCAGTTAGTTCTTCGCATCCAGTGGCCAAAGTATTGGAGTTTCAGCTTCAAGATCAATCCTCCCAATGAATATTCAGCTGATTTCCTTTAGGATTCACTTGTTTGATCTCTTTGCAGTCCAAGGGACTCTCAAGAATCTTCTCCACACCACAGTTCAAAAGCATCAATTCAGCACTCAGCTTTCTTTATAGTCCAACTCTCACATCCATACATGATTACTGGAAAAACCATAGCTTTGACTAGACAGGCCTTGGTTGGCAAAGTAATGTCTCTGATTTTTAATATGCTGGCTAGGTTGGTCATAACATTTCTTCCAAGGAGCAAGCATCTCTTAATTTCATGGCTGCAGTCACCATCTGCAGTGATTTTGGAGCCCAAAAAAATAGTCTGTCACTGTTTGTACTGTTTCTCCATCTATTTGCCATGAAGTGATGGGACCAGATGCCATGATCTTAGCTTTCTGAATGTTGAGTTTTAAGCCAACTTTTTCACTCTCCTCTTTCATTTTCATCAAGAGGCTCTTTAGTTCTTCACTTTCTGCCATAAGGGTGGTGTCATCTGCGTATCTGAGGCTACTGATACTTCTCCCAGCAATCTTGATTCCAGCTTGTGCTTCATCCAGTCCCGTATTACACATGATGTACTCTGCATATAAATTAAATAAGCAGGGTGACAATATGCCGCCTTGATGTACTCCTTTACCGATTTGGAACCAGTCTGTTGTTCCATGTCCAGTTCTAACTGTTGCTTCCTGACCTGCATACAGATTCCCCAAGAAGCAGGTAAGGTGGTCTGGTACTCCCATCTCTTGAAGAATTTTCCACAGTTTGTTGTGTACCACAGAGTCAAAGACTTTGGCAGAGTCAATAAAGCAGAAATAGATGTTTTTCTGGAACTCTCTCGCTTTTTTGATGATCCAACGGATGTTAGAAATTTGATCTCTGGTTCCTCTGCCTTTTCTAAACCCAGCTTGAACATCTGGAAGTTCATGGTTCACATACTGCTGAAGCCTGGATTGGAGAATTTTGAGCATTACTTTGCTAGCATGTGAGATAAGTGCAATTGTGTGGTAGTTTGAGCATTCTTTGGCATTGCCTTTCTTAAGGATTGGAATGAAAACTAACCTTTTCCAGTCCTGTGGCCACTGCTGAGTTTTCCAAATTTGCTGGTATATTGAGTGCAGCACTGTAACAACATCATCTTTTAGGATTTGAAATAGCTCAACTGGAATTCTATCACCTCCACTAGCTTTGTTCATAGTGATGCTTCCTAAGGCCAACTTGACTTCGCATTCCAGGATGCTCTAGGTGAGTGATCACATCATCGTGATTATCTGGGTCATGAAGATCTTTTTTGTATAGTTCTGTGTATTCTTGCCACCGCTTCTGAATATCTTCTGCTTCTATTAGGTCCATACCATTTCGGTCCTTTGTTGTGCCCATCTTTACATGAAATGTTCCCTTGGTATCTCTGATTTTCTTGAAGAGATCTCTAGTCTTTCCCATTCTATTGTTTTCCTCTATTTCTTTGCATTGATCACTGAGGAAGGCTTTCTTATCTCTCCTTGCTATTCTTTGGAACTCTGCATTCAAATGGATATATCTTTGCTTTTCTCCTTTGTCTTTAGCTTACAGAGGGGGTTCTTACAAAGACGGAATAATAAATGTCAAACAAACAAGAAAATAATAATTTTTTAAAAGTGAAATTAGATAGAAACATATCTTGTCTCTCTCACACACAGAGATTAGGGTATTCTGCTTTAAGTATTTGTTCATGTTCAGTCACTAAGTGGTATCCAACTCTTTGCAATCCCATGGACTGCAGCTTGCCAGTCCTCCCTGTCCTTCACTATCTCCCAGAGTTTGCTCAAACACATGTCCATTGAGTCAAAGATGCCATCCAACCGTCTCATCATCTGTCACCCCTTTCTCCTGCCCTCAATCTTTCTCAGCATCAGGGTGTTTTCCAATGAGTCAGTTCTTCACATCAGGTGGCCCAAGTATTGAAACTTCAGCATCAGTCCTTCGAATGAATATTCAAGGTTGATTTCCCACACTGAAAATTTCATCCCTGGGAACTGATTCACTTTTCCTGGATGACCTTCTGGAAAGCTCTCAGCCTCCATCCCCACTGAGCTAAGGGGCAGGACAAAGCAGAGGAGGTGTCTCCTGGCACACCTGTGCACAGAGTCAAAACCTAACATCAGGGACTCCCCTGGTTGCCTAGTGATTAAGACTCCAAGCTCCCAACGAAGGGGGTATGGGTTTGATCCCTGGTCAGGGAATTAAGATCCCACATGGTGCGATCTTAAAAACAAAAAACACACACATTCAAAAAAAAAAACAAACAACACCCACCCAAACATCAGCTGTGGAGGTGAATTTCTGCTTCTCCCCAGGGCACAGGTGCCTATGTTGTTGTCAATCAACAACATAGCAGGTATACTGTGAACACAGAGGACTAAAGCAGACTCTCATTTTCTTTATATTTCTGCTTTCCCATTTATGAACAATTGGTGGTCTGTTGAATTCCTCCCCCCACCAAAAAAAATCTGGAAATGATTAGCTCTGTGCCTATGGAGAGAGGAGAAAAGGCCAGGACTGCTGTTTGGGCCGTGCTGAGGAGGATGGATGCAGTGGGTTCAGAGCCGTGGATGGACCATCACTTAAGAAATTTCACCAAGGAAAGCCCTGAGAACTTGGGAACCTGATTTCCTTTCTCTGATGCCTTCTTCTGGAATATGGCAGTGAGCTGGGGGCTGACTGGCACCTTTCAATAGGCTGACCAGGAGGTCTCCCATCACTGCAGACAGGAAGACTTCCCGGGCTGACCACTCTGTCTTGCCAAACACAGTCATTTCCCCCACCGCCACATCCTCCCAATCCCAGTCACCAGAGGACCATCTCTTCAGATTTTAGGACAAGCCCTACTGACTTCACAGGTGAAGAACACCTAAGCCAAAAAAAAAAAAAAAAGACTTTTTCCTACCGACACTGACAATGCAGAAACCGTAAGTAAATTCTGGAAATATCTTCCTTTCTGTGAATGTATGTTGGAGCCCATGGCCTCCTGTCCAGTGGTGTTTTAGTTCTTGGAATAGGAAATGTTATCACCTTCAAAGGAATGTGTTCCTCTGACAAACCTCCAGCAACAAGCATAGCACTGCTTTCGTTTCTTCGGAAGAATTTATATGATTGTGAACATCTAAACACTGTTATCTGAAGCAGAGACAAACAATGGTAGTGAGATTCCTTAGGTTAAACAAAAGTATGGGACTTCCCTGGTGGCGCAGTGGGTAAGAATCTGCCTGACAATGCAGGGGACATGGATTTGATCCCTGGTCCAGGAAGATTCCACATGCCACAGAGCAACTAATTCTGTGGGCCACAACTACTGCACCCATGCTCTAGAACCCGTTAACTGCAATTACTGAGCCCACGTGTCACTACTACTGAAACCCGCAGACGGCGACAGAGTAGCCCCTGATCTCTGAAACTAGAGAAAGCCAGGGCAAAGTAACAAAGACCCAGTGCAGCCAAACATAGATAAAGAAGTTTTAAAAATAAATACTGTAGCAAAGTCCCATAAAAGAATTTAAGGATCAGGACTTTGCTGAAATTCACCTACCACGTCCAGTAGCATTTTTTCTAATAAACAGCCTCCCAGGAATCCTCAGATTATCTGTTCTGAGTCTAAGGGAGTGGAAAGAATGTAAATTCAGAATAAAGGAAGTATACCACCCTTTCGTTTCCTAATTTCCCTACCTGAACAATTTTCTGGTCATTCTTTGGCTGGGGCCTCAGACAAATCAGTAAGGAAGACAAATAACTTTCTTGCACAATCAGAAGAGAGTCTACTGAAATACAGTTGGCTGGAGTGGAAACCTCACTTTGACTGTTCTCCCTATGATGTGAAAACAAAAGCAGACATTTTGTCTGGTTATCAGAGACTAGGTCTTATTTCTGACCTCTCACAGGGATCTCAGTCAGAAAGTCTGGCTTCTGAGTCTCCTAGGGGGCCCAGCCTCACACACACAGTAACATCGTATCACTTAAGAAGCTGCAGAGTGGAACTCTGGTCTCAATCCCCAGAAAGGTTACAAAAATACATATATTTTCCCCCTCATCACATCCATTTTTAGTAGAAGAATTTTAACCATTTGGGGCTTGTTACTTTACACTTGAATAACCTACAAACCACAGGAAGTGAAAATTTGACTAAGTGCAGATGACACAGACAGCCACCTCTGAAGGCGGTTGGGCCCTACTCAACCCTGGGTGACCTTTAGCCAAAGGAGAACATTCAGATGAAATCCTCTGATGGGAATAAAATGGCTTCTCGCCTCCAATGAAAAAAAAAAATGTTGCAATTTTGCAGCCCTAACAACACATGGTGAGTGCAGACCAAAAGACAATAAGGATTCCACAATCTTCTTGGATTTTAAACACATTTAAAGTTGTTGCAGCATTCAAAAGTACTTGGCTTGCTTCTTAAGCCATGCATGGCAAGAAACATGGCAAGATCGAGCCAACATTTTAAAAACACATTTTCCTTTTTTTTTTCCTCTTGAAAATATAGCCATCAGAAAGGATGCAATTCTTTTTTAAAAAGAATTCTCTCAAGAAAGCATAGCTGGCCCATTCATTGATCTCACCACCAATAGAGGAGCAAAAAGGAAAGAGAGAATCCAGTGAAAGAATGACCTGAGAGAGGCTGGGGGTCTGAGTCATGCAGACCAAAATTCTGACTACTATACAACAGCTTTTTCACTGAGGCACATGCCCAGGTGAGAATGTGTAGACTAGTTCTTGCCCTTAGGTCCTTCAGTTCAGTTCAGTTCAGTAGTTCAGTCACTCAGTTGTGTCCAGTTCTTTGCAACCCCATGGACTGCAGCACCCCAGGCTTCCCTGTCCATCACCAACTCCCAGAGACTGCTCAAACTCAAGTCCAATCAAGATGGTGATGCCATCCAACTGTCTCATCTTCTGTCATCCCCTTCTCCTCTCGCCTTCAATCTTTAACAACATCAGGGTCTTTTCAAATGAGTCAGCTCTTTGCATCAGGTGGCCAAAGTACTGGAGTTTCAGCTTCAACATCAGTCCTTCCAATGAACATTCAGGACTGATCTCCTTTAGGATGGACTGGTTGGATCTCCTTGCAGTCCAAGGGACTCTCAAGAGTCTTCTCCAACACCACAGTTCAAAAGCATCAATTCTTTGGCGTTCAGCTTTCTTTATAGTCCAACTCTCACATCCATTCATGACTACTGGGAAAACCATAGTTTTACCTAGATAGACCTTTGTTGAAAAAGTAATGTCTCTGATTTTTAATATGCTGTCAGGGGGTTGGTCATAACTTTTCTTCCAAGGAGCAAGCATCTTTTAATTTCATGGTTGCAATCACCATCTGCAGTGATTTTGGAGCCCCCCAGAATAAAGTCTGCCACTGTTTCCACTGTTTCTCCATCTATTTGCCATGAAGTGATGGGACCGGATGCCATGATCTTAGTTTTCTGAATGTTGGGTTTTAAGCCAACTTTTTCACTCTCCTCTTTCACTTTCATCAAGAGACTCTTCAGTTCTTCTTCACTTTCTGCCATGAGGGTGGTGTCATCTACATGATGATGCAGGTCCTTAGCACCTTCCCAAAACTGGTAAGAAATGGAATGTCTCCTGCCATATCAGTAAACAAAGGATATCACAGTCATCAGCAATTGTGGCCCTCCAACGTGAGCTGCTGAGCCCTGAAGGAACTCAGGAAGGAAAGAACTTCTGCCATCTAGCAGCCATCAGTCTGTGTCCACTCCCTACAGTAAGCCTTGAGAAAACTCGGAATCTGATAACACAGGATACTGACCCCAGATAGCTGAGATGCATATCAAAAAATGATTTCAGTGAGTGGAGACTCTTACATCTTCCCTCACATAGAAAAGCACTAAATTCCTTAACTTGATGTATCTGGTTTCTTAAGCAGTAATCTTTTGATGTTCCCGACTACCTGCCCTACCTGCCCTTCATTGCAAAACTCTTATATGTCCTAGCTCCTTCCCTCACCTTCTTGGAGCATTTTCTCAGAGCTATCTGAAATGCTCTCTCCTGGGCTGCAGTCCCTATTTTGCCCTCAGACAAAGCCTAACTCACAACTCTCACAGTGTGTAAATTTTTTTTCAACATTGGCTAACTGGGTGACTTTGCTTCTATCACCAGTCACATCCACACCTGGGTGTTGATTTGCTTTGGCTCCATCTCTCCATTCTTTCTGGAGTTATTTCTCCACTGATCTCCAGTAGCATATTGGGCACCTACCGACCTGGGGAGTTCATCTTTCAGTGTCCTATCTTTTCACCTTTTCATACTGTTCATGGAGTTCTCAAGGCAAGAATACTGAAGTGGTTTTCCATTCCCTTCTCCAGTGGACCACATTTTTTCAGACTCTCCACCACGACCCACCCATCTTGGGTAGCCCTACATGGCATGGCTCATAGTATCATTGAGTTAGACAAGGCTGTGGTTTATGTGATCAGATTGGTTACTTTTCTGTGATTGTGGTTTTCAGTCTGTCTGCCCTCTGATGGAGAAGGATAAGAGGCTTATGGAAGCTTCCTGAAGGGAAAAACTTCCTGAAGGGGGAAACTGGGTCTTGCTCTGATAGATGGGGCCATGTTCAGTAAATTTTTAATCCAATTTTCTGTTGATGGGTGGGGCTGTGTTTCCTCCCTGTTATTCACCTGGGGCCAAACTATGGTGGAGTTAATGAAGACTAAAAGGTCCATGCATAGGAAACTGGAATGTTAGGTCCATGAATCAAGGCAAACTGAAAATGGTTAAACAGGAGATGGCAAGAGTGAATGTCGACATTTTAGGAATCAATGAACTAAATGGACTGGAATGGGTGAACTTAACTCAGATGACCATTGTATCTCCTACTGTGGGCAAGAATCCATTAGAAGAAATGTAGTAGCCATCATAGTCAACAAAAGAGTCTGAAATGCAGTACTTGGATGCAATCTCAAAAATGACAGAATGATCTCTGTTCATTTCCAAGGAAAACGATTCAGTATCACAGTAATCCAAGTCTACGTCCTGACCAGTAATGCTGAAGAAGCTGAAGTTGAATAGTTCTATGAAGACCTACAAGACCTTCTAGAACTAATACCCAAAAAAGATGTCCTTTTCATTATAGGGGACTTGAATGTAAAAGTAGTAAGTCAAGAAATACCTGGAGTAACAGGCAAATTTGGCCTTGGAGTACAGAATAAAGCAGGGCAAAGGGTAATAGTTTTGCCAAGAGAACACACTGGTCATAGCAAACACCCTCTTCTAATAACACAAAAGAAGACTCTACACATTGACATCACAAGATGGCCAACACCAAAATCAGACTGATTATATTCTTTGCAGCCAAAGATGGAGAAGCTTTACACAGTCAGCAAAAACAAGACCAGGAGCTGACTGTGGCTCAGATCATGAACTCCTTATTGCCAAATTCAGACTTAAATTGAAGACAGTAGGGAAAACCACTAGACCATTCAGATATTACCTAAATCAAATCCCTTACAATTATACAGTGGAAGTGAGAAATAGATTTAAGGGATTAGATCTGACAGACAGAGTACCTGGAGAATTATGGACGGAAGTACGTGACATTGTACAGGAGACAGGGATCAAGACCATCCCCAAGAAAAAAAGTGCAAAAAGGCGAAATGATTGTCTGAGGAGGCCTTACAAATAGCTGTGAAAAGAAGAGAAGTGAAAAGCAAAAGAGAAAAGGAAAGATATATCTATTTGAATGCAAAGTTCCAAAGAATAGCAAAGAGAGATAAGAAAGCCTTCCTCAGTGATCAGTGCAAAGAAATAAAGGAAAACAACAGAATGGGAAAGACTAGAGATCTCTTCAAGAAAATCAGAGATACCAAGGGAACATTTCATGTAAAGATGGGCACAATAAAGGACTAAAACGGTATGGACCTAACAGAAGCAGAAGATATCAGAAGAGGTGGCAAGAATACACAGAACTATACAAAAAAGATCTTCATGACCCAGATAATCATGATGGTGTGATCACTCACCTAGAGCCAGACATCTTGGAATGTGAAGTCAAGTGGGCCTTAGGAAGCATCACTACGAACAAAGCTAGTGGAAGTGATGAAATTCCAGTTGAACTATTTCAAATCCTAAAAGATGATGCTGTGAAAGTGCTGCACTCAATATGCCAGCAAATTTGGAAAATTCAGCAGTGGCCACAGGACTGGAAAAGGTTAGTTTTCATTCCAATCCCTAAGAAAGGCAATGCCAAAGAATGCTCAAACTACCACACAATTGCACTTATCTCATAGGCTAGCAAAGTAATGCTCAAAATTCTCCAATCCAGGCTTAAGCAGTATGTGAACCATGAACTTCCAGATGTTCAAGCTGGGTTTAGAAAAGGCAGAGAAACCAGAGATCAAATTTCCAGCATCCGTTGAATCATCAAAAAAGCGAGAGAGTTCCAGAAAAACATCTATTTCTGCTTTATTGACTCTGCCAAAGTCTTTGACTCTGTGGTACACAACAAACTGTGGAAAATTCTTCAAGAGATGGGAGTACCAGACCACCTTACCTGCTTCTTGGGGAATCTGTATGCAGGTCAGGAAGCAACGGTTAGAACTGGACATGAAAAAACAGACTGGTTCCAAATCGGTAAAGGAGTACATCAAGGTGGCATATTGTCGCCCTGCTTATTTAACTTATATGCAGAGTACATCATGTGAAATACTGGGCTGGATGAAGCACAAGCTGGAATCAAGATTGCTGAGAGAAGTATCAATAACCTCAGATATGCAGATGACACCATCCTTACGGCAGAAAATGAAGAAGAACTAAAGAGCCTCTTGATGAAAATGAAAGAGGAGAGTGAAAAAGCTGGCTTAAAACTCAACATTCGGGAAACTAGGATCATGGCACCTGGTCCCATCACTTCATGACAAATAGATGAGGAAACAGTGGAAACAGTGACAGACTTTATTTTCCTGGGCTCCAAAATCACTGCAGGTTGTTACTACAGCCATGAAATTAAAAGACGCTTACTCCTTGGAAGAAAAGTTATGACCAACCCTGACAGCATATTAAAAATCAGAGACATTACTTCTTCAACAAAGGTCTATCTAGTTAAAGCTATGGTTTTCCCAGGAGTCATGTATGGATATTGGACTATGAAAGAAAGCTGAGTACCAAAGAATCGATGCTTTTGAACTGTGGTGTCGGAGAAAACTCTTGAGAGTCCCTTGGACTGCAAGGAGATCCAACCAGTCCATCCTAAATGAAATCAGTCCTGAAAATTCATTGGAAGGACTAATGTTGAAGCTGAAACTCCAATACTTCAGCCACCTGATGGGAAGAAACGACTCACTTGAAAATACCCTGATGCTGGGAAGGATTAAGGTAGTGAGGAGAAGGGGACAACAAACGATGAGATGGTTGGATGGCATCACCAACTCAATGGACATGAGTTTGTGTAAACTCCGGGAGTTGGTGATGGACAGGGAGGCCTGGTGTGCTGCAGTCCATGGAGTCACAAAGAGTCAGACACGACTGAGTGACTGAACTGAACCAAACTGAATTGGGTGATACTGTCAGCCCTTTTGCTGATGTTGAGTTCTCCTTCTCAGAAATTACATCTTCTTCCTTGTCACTATCAGTAAAGCATATTTATTTTTTTCTCTATTATAGAAGTGATGTCATGGTCATATCAAAGGGGCTCTTAAGTTTATGGAAATTCTTCTCCATGATACCTCCGTCTCATGGGTCTATCACTCATTCTTCCTTTTCCCTGTGCAGGGTGATAAGTTTCACTTCAGTTCAGCTTTCCATCTTTTATTTTTGCCTTGAACATTATATCAGAAAGAAGTTATAAGTCTTGAAAATGGTGTCTTTCAATAAAGGATTTAACCTCACTTGTAAATGTGCTTCCCAGGTGGCTCAGTGGTAAAGAATCCACCAGCCAATGCAGGAGGTGTGGGTCAGGAAGGTCTCCTGGAGGAGGAAATGCCAACCCACTCTAGTACCCTTGCCAGGATAATCCCAAGGACAAAGGAGCCTGTTGGGCTATTGTCCAAAGGGTCACAGAGAGCCAGACACAACTTAGTGTTGGAGCACTCACTTGGAAAGAGACACAATTCCTGCTCTGAAGAAACACTCTCTAATGGAATCTTTGCTGAGTGTTCCATGACTCTGGGCCATTCAATACTCAGCTTGAGAAAGTGGTTCCATAGGCATTGTGAATTGTATTCAGAAATGTCCCTTCTTCTTTATCTGTTTGCTGATCCCTTTAACAACTACCACATTTTTTCATTCCACAGGTAGCTCTGTGGCTTAAATAGCAATAGGCTGAAGAAGAAGCAACACAATGATGTGAATTAACATGGACTAAGGTTTATGTGCCTGACTGCACATTCTTCTGAAGGCAGAGAAATCAGGGGGTGAGGTAGTGAGGAGGAACCTCACTAGGAGGTTCAGGGCACCGGAAGGGTAGGCTGAAGGCAAAGGTAAACCTCATTCACCTAATGAACCTTCCCAGTGCTGGTCTTGCTGAAACAGAGCACCAGCTGACAGCAACCTACGCTGTATCACATTAAGAGGGACTTAAGTGGGCTACTGCATCCATTCAGCTATTGTATCCATAAAGTCAAGGGGGGATGCTACCTGATTCTGAGCAGACATTAGGGTTCTATCTATTACAGGCAGGTCACTTATTAAGAAAAACTTCAATCATACATAGATGCTAAATCATTAGAGTGCAGAGCTGGTGATATTTAAACACACTCCCAATTAACCTGTCACTGTACCCTGGGTTGCCCCTGCAAATAGAAATCAAAGACCTGAGGATAAGGTGACAGATACCAAAGGATCAGATCATCAGCCAAAAAACAGGGGGGAGCAGAATTTCAAATAGATATCCCTTTGGAGTCAATTTACAGTATTTGGTTTTCACTTTATAAGCACCCCAGCTAATGCACTTCTTTTCACAAATAGATTTTCATATCTGTCCTTCCAGACTCAACTCCTATGCTACAATCTCTTGAGGGGACAATAAAAAAAGAAACCAATCCATAGAAAGATGATTCGGGATTGTAATAAGTATTATGGAAAAAAAATATTGGGTTAGCTCAAAAGTTTGTTTGTTTTTCTCCGATAAGATCTTGTAGCAAAACCCAATTAAACTTTTGGGCCAACCCAATAAAAACGGACAGTGAGATGAAGAGTGATCTCAAGGAACGACAAAGTAGCCTCTGGGACTGGATGTTTCAGCTGAGAGCTGCTGGAAGAAAAGGAACCAGTCATGCAAGAATCTGCAGGGGGCGCAAGTCAGAAGAAGCATGAACCTAAAACAGTGTCTGTTTCTGATGGGGTAGACACTTGGGAGGGACATAGAGGGACATGCTGGAGCTGGTTAATCGCCAATTCTCTCTCCTCCATGGAACTCTGAACAGGGCACCCCCACACACACACCCACTTTGCCTATTCTTTTCATTACCATTTTAATTTTCTTAATTCTTCTCCCTGATTTTCATTAACTTACAAGAACATGAGCCTCTGCCAATGGCAAACACATCTGGAGCCCTCTTCTAACCCCTCCTCATAGTCATTGGAAAATAGAAGCAGAGAGTATTAAAATTTAGCTCTCATTATTATGAGGTCCATTCAACTGTTTATTTTTATGACTATTACATCTCATTATCATTACCAATCATAGGCAGAAACTAAAGTATAGACTCGTTTGTTCCTTTGCATTTTATCTCATATGAAGTCCTACAATGGGGTAAATATCTTTAGCAAAGCTGTATATTTAACTATACACATTTTTTTTTAAAAGCAAATGCATCTAGATAGCATTTTCCAAGGTAATCATAAATACTTCAGAAAAAAGTGCACTACTTATTTTAGTATGACTAAATTTGAAATTTCTTCATCATATCATCATCTACTTCATTGCAAGTATTTGTTCAGCAAGCACTGAAATCATTAGAAGAAAGAAGAAAAAGAGAAGAAGCTATTTTTTGCACCATGACCAGACTGTCCAGATGTCGTGCCTGGCATACTTCACAAGTGACATTTCTAGTCATGTTTCCAATCAATGGGAACATACAAATTTTCTTTTGTGATCTCCAAAGCTTTTGGATTCTTCGAGCCCTGCTGTCAACAACGGCAGCCCAGGAAAGGAGGCGTTGCCGTGAATGGACTCTACCTGCTGCCATCTTCGGTTCCACCCCGAGGCACTGTGGTTCTCTTGGGGATCCCTCTTCTTCCTGAATTCCAGTCCCACAGACCAGAAAAAAAAAAAAAAAAAAACAGAAAAGAAAAACAAGGCATTAATTGACAGCAATAGCTTTTTACAAATTGACTAGTTAAAATGAGATCAAGATCTGAAAAAAACTAGACCATGCCCTTATGAACTGAGGCCCTGGATAAGGAACAAATTCAACCACAGATGTTGAGTAGAATAACTATGGGGGTGCTGGGTTACAGACTCCAGGGTGCCATTCACGTGGAAGCAACTCAGGCACTGTCTGTGACTGATCCATTAGGGGACATCAGTTAATTAAACACAGTAGTGGCAGGTTTCTTCATAAGATGGAAAGTCGGCCAGTATGGTGCAACAAAAAGAACTATGTTTTATTTTTCACAATTCAAAAAGCTGATTTCATGTACCTTAGAAAATTCTATCACAGCTCAGTTATGTTTATCTCTCGGAAAGTGAGCAGACACATTCTTTTCTGAGCTCTGGTATGACACGCTTTAATGACAATTGTGACTCCGGTATGTAGCACTCATCAAAGTTGGTCCAGCTAGAAGTGGAGGTAAATTAAAAGGAACATCTCCATGGGGCTTTTCTAATTTTGTCTGATTCCTTTATTTTTTTCCTTCATTGAATAAATATCTGTTGAGTGCCTGTAATGTGCTAAATCTATGAGATCTTAATCTTGAGGAAAGATTTTTTTCTCCAGTTTCTTGAATTATATTGTAGGTAATTCCCTTCTCACTTCCTCCCTAGGCTGACAAACTTTCTTCATACACTTTGTTTCTCCTAAAAATTTAGCCCAGTAGAAGATGCTCTGGACCTTAATAAAGCTTATGGGTGTCAGTCAGTCAGTTCAGTCACTCAGTCGTGTCCGACTCTTTGTGATCCCATGAATCGCAGCACACCAAGCCTCCCTGTCCATCACCAACTCCCAGAGTTCCCCAAACTCATGTGCATCAAGTCGGTGATAGCCATCTGACCATCTCCTCCTCTGTCATCCCCTTCTCCTCCTGCCCCCAATCCCTCCCAGCATCAGAGTCTTTTCCAATGAGTCAACTCTTCACATGAGGTGGCCAAAGTATTGGAGTTTCTGCTTCAGCATCAGTCCTTCCAATGAACACCCAGGACTGATCTCCTTTAGGATGGACTGGTTGGATATCCTTGCAGTCCAAGGGTCTTCTCCAACACCACAGTTCAAAAGCATCGATTCTTCGGTGCTCAGCTTTCTTCACAGTTGAACTCTCACATCCATACATGACCACTGAAAAAACCATAGCCTTGACTAGCCTTTATTGGCAAAGCAATGTCTCTACTTTTCAATATGCTATCTAGGTTGGTCATAACTTTCCTTCCAAGGAGTAAGCGTCTTTTAGTTTCATGGCTGCAGTCACCATCTGCAGTGATTTTGGAGCCCCCAAAATAAAGTCTGACACTGTTTCCACTGTTTCCCCATCTATTTCCCATGAAGTGATGGGACCAGATGCCATGATCTTCATTTTCTGAATGTTGAGCTTTAAGTCAAATTTTTCACTCTTCTCTTTCACTTTCATCAAGAGGCTTCCACAAATGATAACTACTCTGTAACCAGACGGGAACAATGGAATTCCAAAACTGATATTATCTACTATAGGCTGCTGCTGCTGTGTTGCTCAGTTGTATCTGACTCTTTGAGACCCCATGGTCTCTAGCCCACCAGGCTCCTTTGTCCATTGGATTTTCCAGACAACAATACTGCAGTGGGTTGCCATTTCCTTCTCCAGGGGATCTTCCCAACCCAGGGATCAAACCCAGGTCTCCTGCTCTGCAGGCAGACTCTTTACTGTCTGAGCCACCAGGGAAGCCCATAGGATTATTATAGATAGCCCATCTATCATAGGATCTATCAAATCCCCAATTTGTTCTAAGTTTGTAGCTTTTAGGTCATATCTCATCTGAGAATTCATCATACTCTCAAGCTTGGTTGGTAAGATAAAAAGATATTCTTTTCAGTTCATAAAGATTAGTTTCATTAAATCACCATCAGTATCAACTCAGAAAGGAACTGGTTTCACCTGCATTGGGTACAAATGTTTTTTTCAGAGATCAAAAATCATCTTCAAATGTTTATCATCAGGGACCAGTTTCAAAATTTGGTTCATACTTTCAAAACCCATGAAATAGTACTGATGCAGGCAGTTTGGACAAACAAGCCTTCCAGTCCAATTATCTCAAATTTATATGTTACAAAAAATTGTAATGAAAATTGCTTCCACAATTGCAATTCTAAAAAAGATCTGAATTAATAGTATACGAAAGATATGTAAATGATAGTGAAGCCCCATTACACAGCAAGTAAATGCAGCAAATAATTTCTTGTTTCACAAGGCCCAGTAGAATAGTATAGAATAAAAACATGAAGAATTTTTTATAATACAGCCACAGGAAACATCTCTTGAGAAGCCAAAATAATAAAAATAAATTTGTTTCATGGATGGAAGGATTCCCCTTTGAGCCAGTAAGACTGTTTACTTTTTCATTCCTCTGAATTCCAAAAGTGTGAAATAACTAAGCCTTTAACATTCTTCCAAATGCATTTATTACTTCATTTTAGGTTTCCCCTCCCCCAATCTTGTCATTAACTGGTAAAAATTGCAAAGCCCTGGAAGGATCTGCAGATGGAAGGATATTTGGAATCTGCCTGGCCAGAGAGCTCTCAGCATAGAATAAACAAGCATCTGTCTTTAATAGCATAAACTATGTTCTATTTAGAGAAAAAAGGCTGAGCTCCTAGATTCTTGAGTTTCTTCTCTTCAGTGCAAGTCTGTGATTTGCTGAATTTGTTCTTACTGGCTTTTTCCCAGCAAAGCTAGAATAAAATGACAACAGTCCAACTGTAGTAGACATCTGTCGATTTTGCTGCCTGGAATTCACTCACATTTTCTAGTAAGTGTGTCCTGATTTCCTCTTTAAAGTCATCCTTTCCCCCTAGTAATGAATTGTTGTTCTTATGAAGCCAATTCAATTCCCCCCCTACATATGTCCCTCCTCACCACACCAGAGGAGGCCATGTGACTCAGGCCTGGACCTAGCAGGCCACTGTATTTCCCTGTTATTGGTGCAGAGTGGTCATGTGATCCAGGGCTGGGCACATTAGTCCACTTCATTTCCTTGTGATTGAGTGAGTCATGTGACCCAATCTGGGCTAATGAGAGATTTTCAATGCACTTCCAAGAATATGGCTTCTATTCTACCCTGGTCCCAAATCCTGAGATGACTGTGGTGTAAGGGTTGGGCTGTTGCTGTCACATGCAGCTAGGACTGAAGCCCACATAAAGGAAAGCTCTGCCAGCTCAGGGAATTCCCTTTAGATAACTGTAGATGTAGGGGAGCCCAGGAAGATGGGAGGTGTCATTCCTGTCTTAATCACTTCAACATTTCACTCCCATCAGCACTGAGTCCATGGAGAATATTCCTCATGAACAAAAACTGCAATTCATTCAGCTACCCAAGATCAGGGACACTGGGGCCTTGATTAGGGATTTGCTTTGTTCCCTGTTTGCATGATACCATAGAGTCCTTGGTGCTTCTTAGTCTCTGCATGTCAGAAACCTAAGTTGCTGCTGCAAAAGAAGAGGTATATTGGGTCACATTTGTCAAGTTGTAGTTCTCAACTTTTGATGCATATCCAAACCACCTGGAGGATGTGGAACAAATACAGAGGAGCCAGCCCTTTCCCACTTCACCATGGCTGGGCTCTGGATTACTTATTAGCGCTCCCCCTGATGCTGACACACACCCAAGCTTGAGAATTGCTATTATATAGGATAGAAATTTGGTCTAGTAGTCAGATATCACCAGGGTCCTCTCTTTCTCTCAATCTCTCCATTGGTTCATTTCTATCTTTGTGTTGCTTCCCAGGCTTCTCCTTCTTTGCACAGTCAAGGCCATCAGATGCTCTAGGGCCATAGCCTTTCATCTCATGTTTCAAAAGAGGACAGAGTGTCTCAGTCCCTGCACTCATAATGTAGTCAGCCCTCCATGTTAGTGGATTCAACCAACCTTTGATCAAATTTCAGAAACCTTTTTATGTAAGTGACTTGAGAGTCTGTGGAGGACAGGAAGGTATTGGAACCCATCCCCTTATGGATACCGAGGTGACTGTGTAGAGTTCTAGGGGAAGCCTGTGGTTGCTCTGTCTTGGATTACATGCACATGCCTGTCAAGGAATAGGGACCTACATCACTGCCCACCCCATGGGCCATGGCTGGGGGGAGGTGCTGTGGTTGGAAGCCTCCTCAGAACCTTAGAGAATTGGGGAAGGCGCAGTTCCCCAAGAGAAGGAAAGCTGTGTCCAGAAGTGGGGGAAGAAGGGATGCTTGCTACAAAATATAGACTCCAAGCAGACAATTCTCCAAAGCCACAGGACTAAAAATACCTCCTGAGAGGAGTGATGTGGGGAATGGATGCCACTCAAGGACCTGGGGGCAGCTATTTATAGGTCAAAACAAAGGTGTTTTTATATCTTAAAAACCAATGTTTCTTTTACTTCTTTTTTATTTTTTTATGAAGTATAGTTGATTTACAGTATAGCCCAGTCTCTGCTATACAGCAAAGTGACAGTTTTTCACATATAGAGATTCTTTTTTAAATATTTTTTCCATTATGGTTTATCACAGGATATTGAATATAGTTCCCTGTGCTATAGAGTAGGATCTTACTGTTTATCCATTCTCGTATACCAGTTTGCATCTGCTAATCCCAAACTCCCATTCCAGCCCCCCCACCTCTGCTCCCCCATTGGCAACCACAAATCTGTCCTCTAAATCTGTGAGTCTGTTTTTGTTTCACAGACAAGTTCAATTGTGTCATATTTTACATTTCTACATATAAATGATATCATATGGTATTTGTCTTTCTCTTTTTTATTGTTTTTTAATTTATTTATTTTTAATTGACGGATAGTTGCTTTACAGAATTTTGTTGTTTTCTATCAAACCTCACCATAAATCAGCCATAGGTATACATATATCCTCTCCCTTTTGAACCTCCTTCCCATCTCCTTCCCCATCCCACCCCTTTAGGTTGATACAGAGCCCCTGTTTGAGTTTCATGAGCCATACAGCAAATTCCTGTTGGCTATCAATTTTACATATGGTAATGTAAGTTTCCACATTACTCTCTCCATACATCTCACCTTCTCCCCGCCTCTCTCCATGTCCATAAGTCTACTCTCTGTGTCTGTTTCTCCATTGCTGCCCTACAAATAAATTCTTCAGTACCATTTTTCTAGATTCCATATATATGCATTTTAACATGATATTTATCTTTCTCTTTATGACTTACTTCACTCTGTATAATAGGTTCTAGGTTCATCCACCTCATTGGAACTGACTCAAATTCATTCCTTTATATGGCTAAATAGTATTCCATTGTGTATATGTACCACAGTTTCTTTATCCATTCATCTGTATTGCAGCACCATTTACAATAGCTGGAACATGGAAGCAACCTAGATGTCTTATTCTTTTTGACTTACTTCCCTTAGTATGATAATCTCTAGTTGCATCCATTTGCTGCAAATGGCATTATTTTGTTCCCTTTTTATAAATGAGTAGTATGCTGTTGTCGGAGAAGGCAATGGCAACCCACTCCAGTACTCTTGCTTGGAGAATCCCATGGATGGAGGAGCCTGGTAGACTGCAGTCCATGGGGTCACTAAGAGTCGGACACGACTGAGCGACTTCACTTTCACTTTTCACTTTCATGCATTGGAGAAGGAAATGCAACCCATTCCAGTGTTCTTGCCTGGAGAATCCCAGGGACAGAGGAGCCTGTTGGGCTGCCGTTTACAGGGTCACACAGAGTCAGACATGACTGATGCAACTTAGCAGCAGCAGCAGTATGCTGTTGTATATATGTACCACATCTTTTTTATCCAATCATCTCTTAGTGGACATTTAGGTTGTTTCATGTACTGGCTACTGTGAATAGTGCTGCTATGAATATAGCACGTATCTTTTTAAATTATAATTTTGTCCAGGTATATACCCAGGAGTAGGATTGCTGAATCATATAGTAATTCTATTTTTGGTCTTCTGAGGAACCTCCATACTGTTTTCCATAATGGCTTTCCCAACTTACATTCCCACTAGCAGTATAGCAGGGTTCCCTTTACTCCACCTCTCCACCATTTTTAATAGGCAACATTGTTCTTACTGATGCATCAGTTCAGTTCAGTTCAGTCGCTCAGTCATGTCCGACTCCTTGTGACCCCATGAATCACAGCACGCCAGGCCTCCCTGTCCATCACCAACTCCCGGAGTTCATTCAGTCTCATGTCCATCGAGTCGGTGATGCCATCCAGCCATCTCATCCTCTGTTGTCCCCTTCTCCTCCTGCCCCCAATCCCTCCCAGCGTCAGAGTCTTTTCCAATGAGTCATCTCTTCGCATGAGGTGGCCAAAGTATTGGAGTTTCAGCTTCAGCATCAGTCCTTCTAATGAACACCCAGGACTGATCTCCTTTAGGATGGACTGGTTGGATCTCCTTGCAGTCCAAGGGACTCTTTAAAGTCTTTTCCAACACCACAGTTCAAAAGCATCAATTCTTTGGTGCTCAGCTTTCTTTATAGTCCAACTCTCACATCTATAACACATCCACTGGAAAAACCATAGCCTTGACTAGACGGACCTTTGTTGGCAAAGTAACGTCTCTGCTTTTGAACACGCTATCCAGGTTGGTCATAACTTAAACAGAGTCAATAAAGTAGAAATAGTACTGATGCATACCTACTGAATATTTTCAGTCCTGAATATCATCTTAACAGCCACACTTCTAAAGTACAGGTTCTGGGCTTCTCTGGTGGTCTAGTGGTTAACAATCTGCCTGCCAATGTAGAAGACACAGGTTTGATTCCTAGTCTGGGAAGATCCCACATGCCTTGGGGCAATTAAGCCTTTGGGCCACAACTACTGAACCTGTGCTCCACAACAAGAGAAGCCACCACAATGAGAAAGAAGCCTATGAATCACAAAGAAGATCAGCCCCTGCTCGCCCCAAGTAGAGAAAGCCCACTCACAGCAAAGAAGACCCAATAAACTCATAAATAAATAAATACATTTTTAAAAAATATTAAAAAAATGAAACAACATGAAATATTCAAACAAAGGTATAGGTACCTCCCAGAGGTATGCTATAACATGCTAGACGTACGCAAAGCCTCTCTCTGGAGCATTAATCTCACTCAAAGATTTGGGAGAGAAAACATTATTTGTACTTTAAAACAAATCTGATTATGTCTCAGAAGGGTATGTAGAACAGACCTAAATGTTTAGGATGAACATGGAATGTCAAGGAAGTTTGCAGGGAGGCTCCCTGACACAAAAGGTACTCTGTAGATAATACTGAAAAACATTGTCAGGGAAAGCGCAAAGTTGATATTTGTGTCCCTATTATGCAGAAGGAGCCCTGGAGAGTTGAAGACTAACTAAAGCTGTGTGCTTCTGGGTAGGACAAGATTCATACAATCTGCCTGGGTCAGGGCCCCAGTGCTCTCAGCAATACCAGGCTGTCTTCTTTTCATGTTTGCTCCTTACTGGTGCTATTTTTTAAAAATTTAATGGTAAGTGGAAAGAACATTGAATAATTGAATAGTTATCCTAAGTGAAAGGACTAATGGAAGCGAACTTTGGGTAAAGAAGGATATAGTATAGTTCTATAAAGGAATGGATGATTGTTCCTCTTAGCTGGGGAAGATCATTTCAAAGACATACCATTGTCTGTTTCAAGGTTTAGAGAGCCCCACACCAAGGATACCACAGAACAAAACATTTATCACATGGTGGAAATTTCAGAACCAGTAGCATGGGAAACTTTGACCCGATCTTAACGGCTGTAATTCAACATGCTGGTCCAAACTTTCAAATTACATAATGATTGCAAAAATATTTGAATTAAAATAACTGTCAACTAGTGATCAAATTGCCAACATCCGCTGGATCATGGAAAAAGCAAGAGAGTTCCAGAAAAACATCTACTTCTGCTTTATCGACTATGCCAAAGCCTTTGACTGTGTGGATCACAATAAACTGTGGAAAATTCTGAAAGAGATGAGAATACCAGACCACCTAACCTGCCTCTTGAGAAATCTGTATGCAGGTCAGGAAGCAACAGTTAGGACTGGACATGGAACAACAGACTGGTTCCAAATAGGAAAAGGAGTGCGTCAAGGCTGTATATTGTCACCCTGCTTATTTAACTTATATGCAGAGTACATCATGAGAAACGCTGGACTGGAAGAAACACAAGCTGGAATCAAGATTGCCGGGAGAAATATCAATAACCTCAGATATGCAGATGACAACACGACTGATGCGACTTAGCAGCAGCAGCATATATGAAAGTGGGTATATATTCATAGCAGCACTATTCATAATAGTCAAAAGGTGGAAACAACCCAAATACCCATCAATGGATGAATGGATAAACAAAATGTGGTATACACATACAATAGAAAATTATTCAGGCTTAAGAGGAAGGGAATGGAATGTTACGATATGAATGAACCTTGACAACATTCTATTAAGTGAAATAAGCCAATCACAAAAGGACAAATACTTTGCAACTCCACTTCTAGGAGGTACTTAGAGTAGCCAGATTCATAGAGACAGAAAGCAGAAGGGGATTTGCAGGGGTTGGGAGAGGGGAAATGAGGTGTTAGTATTTCATGGAGACAGAGTTTCAGTTTAGAAAGGTGAAAAGACTTCTGGGGTAGACGGTGCTGAGGCTGCACAACAGTAAGAATGCCCTTAACGCTACTGAGCTTGTGCACCCCAAACTGGTCACAATGGTGAACTTTATGTTATATATATTATCCTCTGGCTGGGAGGGAATAGGGTGAGGCCTCCTTAGGTGGCACAGTGGTAAAGAACCCACCTGCCAATACAGATGTAAGAGACTCCAGTTCGATTCCTGGGTTGGGAAGACCGCCTGGAGGAGGGCATGGCAACCCACCCCAGTATTCTTGTCTGGGACGTCTCAGGACAGAGGAGCCTGAAGGGCTACAGTCCATGGGGTTGCAAAGAGTCAAACATAACTGAGCAACTTTCACATATACACATATACTTATTTTAGAACATTTGAACCAATTTTGTGCATAAAATTAGCAGTAAAAAATTTTTTTTTTTAGTTCTACCAGTTTATTGCCACCAACCCATCTCCCTCTACCCTCTTTAGTGTGTGTGGCACAGTCATGTAACCCCATGGACTGCAGCCCACCAGTCTTCTCTGTCCATGGACTTTCCCAGACAAGAATACTGGAGTGGGCTGCCATATCCTTTTCCAAGCAGTAAAAATTTAATGTGTCTTATTTATCCAAACCTTGGCCACGAATGGGTATTATAATTCAAATATTTATAGCACCTTATAATTTTCAGTTCAGTTCAGTTCATTTCAGTCACTCAGCTGTGTCCGACTCTTTGCAACCCTATGATCCACAGCACGCCAGGCCTCCCTGTCCATCACCAACTCCTGGAGTCCACCCAAACCCATGTCTATTGTGTCGGTGATGCCATCCAACCATCTCATCCTCTGTCGCCCCCTTCTCTTCTGGCCATCAATCTTTCCCAGCATCAGGGTCTTTTCAAATGAGTCAGCTCTTCGCATCAGGCGGCCAAAGTATTGGAGTTTCTTCAACATCAGTCCTTCTGTTAGGGGAAGCACACTGATTGAAACCAAAGGAATGATGCTAAAGCTGAAACTCCAGTACTTTGGCCACCTCATGCGAAGAGTTGACTCATTGGAAAAGACTCTGATGCTGGGAGGGATTGGGGGCAGGAGGAGAAGGGGACGACCGAGGATGAGATGGCTGGATGACATCACTGACTCGATGGATGTGAGTCTGAGTGAACTCCGAGAGATGGTGATGAACAGGGAGGCCTGGCGTGCTGCGATTCATGGGGTCGCAAAGAGTGGGACACGACTGAGCGACTGAACTGAGTGAGGAATGAAATGGGTAAGATTAGTTGCCTCTACAGATTGCTATGGATGGAATGTTTTTGTCCCTCTCTGCCCCAGTTCATAAATTGAAATCCTAATTCCCAATGTGATTGTATAAGAGGTGGAGCCTTGGGGGAGTAATTAGGTCATGAGAGTGGAACTTTCATGAATGGGATTAGTGCTCTTATAAAAAGAGACCCCAGAGAACTCTCCAGCCCTTTCCTGCTTGTGAGGACACAGCGAGAAGATAGTCGTCAATGAACCAGGAAATGGGCTGTCACCAGACACTGAATCATTTAGCACATTGGTCTTGTATTTCCCAGCCTCTAGAACTGTGAGAAATAAATGGCTGTTGTTTAAGCCACTCAGTCTATTGAGGGAAGCACACTGACTGAAGGCGCCCACCCTGGCCAGGCCCTTTCGTAACCATTCGCATGAGTTGTTTTATGACAGGAGATCCTGGTAAGGAATACGGAACTAATAAGCCACTACCAACCGGAAGAGCTCGGGAAAGGCCTAAAGGAGACACCGCGTGTCCGTCCACTTCCCACAATCCCTCTCGCTAGCATCCATCTTGGCTGAGCGATGCGTGCACCACCAGGAAAGACTCTGAATTAGAATGATTGGCCAAAGACAACCCAGAAACTAATGCCATCACCATAAAACCCGAGACTGAGAGCCACGCGGCAGAGCAGTTTTCCTGGGTTTCCTTACCCTACTGCTCTCCACCCAGGTGCCCTTTCCCAATAAAATCTCTTGCTTTGCCAGCACATGTGTCTCCTCGGACAATTCATTTCCAAGTGTTAGACAAGAGCCCAGTTTCGGGCCCCGGAAGGGGTCCCCCTTCCTGCAACAAGTCTACGGCAGTTTGTTAAGCGGCCTGAACAGACAGATCCTAGTCAACTGAGGATTATTACATATCTTGCATATAGATTTGTGTTACAGTTCTTGAATAAATGATGAGAGAGAATCAGGACTCTTTGGCTACTTTTATATTTAATTCTACATCCATTGGCACTCTATAAACACGGGCTAAATGAATGAATGAATAATGCTTGCTTAAGGAAGATTGCTTTTAATCAAAACAGATTCACGGACATAGAAAACAAACTTATGGTTATCAAAGATGAAAGGAGAGGGAATAAATCAGGTTGTTTGGGATTAACATATACACACTACTATATATAAAATAGATAAACAACAAAGACCTACTGTGTAGCCACAGAGAATTATACTCAATATATACTCAATAATAATCCAGAGGGGAAAAGAATCTGAAAAGGAATAGAAATATATATGTGTATGTGTGTGTGTGTGTAACTGAATCATTTTGTCCTATACTTGAAACTAGTACTGTGAGGAAGTAACCTGTAAGATTTAGGGACCTTACAGGCCAACTGAAAGGTTATCTCTGTTATTTGTGACTTACAGACCCTGACCTGGAGGGTTTGTGACTCACAGACCCTGACCTGGAGGGTTTGTAACTTACAGACCCTGACCTGGAAGGTTTGACTTTCCAGAGAGTCAGAAAAACAAGTTGTGTAAACTGTGTGTTATCCGCAGAATTATATCGCCAGACCCTCACGAGCCTATCCTTTTAAAGGTCAGCATTATTGTGACCAATCATGATATATCTATACCTCCCCACCCAATGTGGTTTTTTGTGCTTAAAAACTGTTCTGTAACTGTCATCGGGGTTCGCTCCTTGCTTAAGGAGGACAGAACCCCGGCGCGCCGGTTCAATAAATCCTCTTGCTGTTTGCATCGATCCTGTGTCTTGGTGGTCTTGGGCAACGGACTCCAGGGCGGAACCTTGCGGTTCAACAGTACAACATTGTAAATCAACTATACTTTTTTTTAAAAGGCATAGCAAATATCACTTTACAAATGATTCCTAACTCTTTTTAGTTCCTGGGAGTCGAATTAAGTGAATTATGACCTTAAAAAAGAAAAGAATGTTTCCCTCCAAGCTTCATTTGCATAAAATTGATGCTCCAAGAAGCCATTCACAAGTATAATGTGGCTTCAAGCCCTGCAGGGCACACTACAGATGTCCCTGGAAGACGATGCAAGTTTGAGAGAGACTGTGTCAAAAGGGTTTCACCCACACATGGTGAACAAGAACATCAGAGTTTTTGTTGGAAATGGGGACACCAGTTTTTTATTCAGTCTCCGTATCGGTTCACAGAATTAGTAACACTTCTTTCTGTCTCCAGTGTTCTTGCCTGGAGAATCCCAGGGGCGGGGGAGCCTGGAGAGCTTCCGTCTGTGGGGTCGCACAGAGTCGGACACGACTGAAGCGACTCAGCAGTGGCAGCGGCAGCTTTCTCTCTCCAGTGTGTCTCCATTTATAAAGTGCTGTCTGTGTGGTTTCACTTGACTCTGTCAACAATTGTGTATGGTGGGCAAAGCAGGTATCCCTGTCTCACAAAAATGCACTGCTTTCCTCTATTCACGCAACACTTCTGACACTATTTTTTCCCACACTGAACAATTCTCCAATACCAGTTGCTGCTGCTGCTGCTAAGTCGCTACGGTCGTGTCTGACCTGTGCGACCCCATAGATGGAAGCCCACCAGGCTCCGCCATCCCTGGGATTCTCCAGGCAAGAACACTGGAGTGGACTGCCATTTCCTTCCCCAATGCAGGAAAGTGAAAAGTGAAAGTGAGGTTGCTCAGTCGTGCCTGACTCGTAGCGACCCAATGGACCACAGCCCACCAGGCTCCTCCGTCCATGGGATTTTCCAGGCAAGAGTACTGGAGTGGGGTGCCATTGCCTTCCATCCACAATTAAATTTAGTTCTAATATGAACCAGGGTTGGCACTGACCCTGCAAGTTAAAGACTTAGCCCCACAAGACTGCCTCCCACTTTGTCACCAATGGCAAAGCAGTAGGTCCCAAGCTTTCCTATAACTTCTGTCCAACTTGACTACAAATCAGAGGTTCCCACAATCCCTTCTTGGGGTCACTCATTTGCCAGAATATCTCCCAGAACCCAATAAGACAGTCCACTTATTCTTGCTGATTTGTTACCAAAAATATATTATAGGATAAAACAGACCAGACAAAGATGTACATAGAGTGAATCTGGAAGGATACTGTAAGCGTTTCTGTTCCCATGGTTATTGTGTGTAGATGTGTTGGCTAACCCAAAAGGTTTCTGAAATCCACAACTTTGGCATGTTTACAGAGGCTTCCTCATGTAGGCATGATTATTAACTCCATTTCCCGCCCCTCTCTCCCTGTGAAGAATGGGGTGTGGGCCTGAAAGTTTGAAGCTTCTGATCACGCCTTGGTCTTTCTGGTGACCCGACCCCATCCAGGAACCCACTCAGAGACACCTCATTAGAACAAAAGACACTCTTATCACCCAGGAAATTCTAAAGGACTAAGGAACTCTGTCAGATGCTCTTATCACTTAGGGAATTACAAGGGTTTAAGAGCTCTGTGTCAAGAATCCAGGTCAAAGATCAACTCAGATTTTCCCTGCACCTCTATTTACAAGAGTTTTAGGAGATTTGTGTCAGGAACCAGGAGCAAAGATGGATATACATAAATGTCTGTTTCTTATTATTTCACACCCTCATTTTCCACATGAAGAATTTAAACACCACAGTCACGTAACCGTAAAGAAAAGCAAGGCCATTCCCTCTGCTGAATGGCCATGAAAGAAACACTTCCCATTTTGCTCTGAGCTCTTCTTATCCCTCAGAGTTTAGGTAGACGGATCAGGAAACAGGTGGTCTTTTCTCAAGAACCGAAAAGCAGGAAAGGAGGAGAGATTTGGCCAGAGACCCAGGGTACGTCGGCATGTACACACTCATGGAGCTTCTGTAAGAACCTGGAGATGACTTCCAGGCACTGGTTCTCATTTCCTGACCAATCTTACTTCCAGGACTTATTCTAAGCTTCCATTTGTGGAAGCAGGAATTATGTCTCTAAGAAATTACACCCCTCAGCAGTGACACCCAAGAACTCTTTTGGCTTCCTGTAGAACCTTCAAGAATAAATGGAAATCTGAAGGTGGATTTTGTTTTTGTAAACCTAAATTTTTCTAGTCCCAGCTGAAGCTGCAGTAAGGAAGTTTAGACTCAAGGTTGGAAACTCAACCTCTTTTCCTGAAGCTTGACTTGCCACAAAGTACTATTTATAAACAGCCAAAATAAACTTAAAATATAGTCTCAATTCAACCTGGGGGAAAAATTGCTAAACTGAGATTGCTTGATGCCACCTAAGAATGGGTAGGATGGGGGAGGGAAGCCAGCCACCAGTTGCGCAACCCTGTCCCGAATAAGCACATCTCTTAGAGCAACTTTTAAAGCAGTAGCATTTTGTTATGATACGGCAGCCCTTCTAATGACAGAAGTGCCATGGAACTCATTGATTTTCAGGAATTTCCCTCACAGAAGGCTTATGCGCAAAAAACCCTGACTAGTTTTACTAGAGAGGATTAACAATTTCCCTGGCTCAGTATACAGCTCTCATCTCTCAGACTGTGTTACCCACAAAGGATTTTTTCTTTAATTTGGGTATAGTTGCTTTACAATGTTGTGTTAGTTTTTGTTGTATAACAAACTGAATCAGCTATACATATACATATATCCTCCCCCGCTCTTGGGCTTCCCTCCCAGCGACCCCCACCCCACCCCTCCAGGTCATCACAGATCACTGAGTTGAGCTCCCTGAGTTATACAGCAGCTTCCTACTGCTAAGTTGCTTCAGTCGTGTCCGACTCTGTGTGACTCTATAGACGGCAGCCCACCGGGCTCCCCCATCCCTGGGATTCTCCAGGCAAGAACACTGGAGTGGGTTGCCATTTCCTTCTCCAAAGCATGAAAGTGAAAAGTGAAAGTGAAGTCGCTCAGTCGTGCCCAACTCTTAGCGACCCCATGGACTGCAGCCCACCAGGCTCCTCCGTCCATTGGATTTTCCAGGCAAGAGTACTGGGGTGGGGTGCCACTGCCTTCCCCGAGCTTCCTACTAGCTATCTGTTTTACACATGACAGTGCGTATACATCATTCCCATTCTCCCAGTTCATCCCACCCCCACCAAAAGAATTTTTCAATGTCCTTCTACGAATCCTTTTTAACATCACTTTAGAAAGGCAGTGATATCTGATGGAAAAGGAGAGTCTGAAGAGCCACCTTCAAGTCCCAAATGTTCATCTTCCTCTGGGCTTTATTTCCTCCTAAAGAAGGAGATACTCTTCACAACCTCATAGCAAGAAGTGCTCTTCACAATCTCATAGCAGGCCATGCTTCCAGATCAAATGAGAGAGGGAGGAGGGAAAGCATCCCGAACTCTTTCCAATAACAGAAAGGTCAACATTCTTGTTATTTAGAAAGAGATTAAAGGTCAGTATTTATCTTTTTGCTTAAACAGAACCCAGGCAGTTCCGTGTACATACAAAACCAACAGAGAAGAGAACTTTGTCACCTTGCACACAGTGATTGCTCAGCAAATATTTATGGTCTGTTAGCTAAACTCACCACATGATTTCAAGTCCTCCTGAAGGGAACGGGGAAAATTCAGCGAGAGGAACAGGTGTGATGGGAGAGGGGCAGGCTGTCATGAAAAGTGCTGCCAAGAGTTATTTGCTTTCATTTCCATTCTCTTTCTACTTAGAAATGCTTCTCTACCCAATTCTGAATCTTAGATAGAATGGGACAGAATCACTCGTAGATCATAAGTGTCCAGTAACATATACACATGTGCACACACAAACACACATAAACACATTCACAAGCACATACAAACATTCAAACACACACTTATACACACACATTATATATACATACATAATCACACACACAAACACAGATATACACATAAACATACATATGTAAAGACAAATATACACTCAAAAACACAGATACACACATATATAGACACACATACACACAAAAGACATAGACATACATACACAAACACACATGCATAGACAAACATATATATACAGACATATTCAAACACATACACATACAAATGCACACAAATACACATACACACATGCACACATATACACAGACACACACAAACATATACATATACAAACACAGGCACATATACAAACACATACATAAGCACACATATATACACATAAACACATATACATAAACACACACGTGTATGTACCTATTTGCAAATACATATGCACACACACATGCATGTATGTACACAAGCAAACACACATACAAACATCCTTACACACCATGGATCAAAAGCAAACTGGGCAACAGCAAAGAGTAAAGCTGGGGAAGAGATGCCTGGCAGCTGAGCCTCCCAGCCTCCTGTCCACGCCTCTGACCTTCATATTAGGATTCATGCCCTTTGTTTCGGCAGAGCTTCTAGAAAGAGAAGGGAGGTTACTGTGAATTCAAGTGTTAAGCAACGCCCCAAGTTCCTTTACCAGGAATTACTTAATGGAGTTTCCTTTCTCCCAACGTGGCTGCAGGTCTGAGCGCCCCCCTCCACCCAGATTCTTGCTGACCCCATACTCTGGACCCCGCTGACCTCCAGATGCTCGGCTCTGCCAGTGCCCTCTCTTTCTCTCTGCTTTCACTTGCCTGCCCCTCTAAGGGAGAAGAGATGTGCTTACAGGGAAGGCAGCAGTTCTAGGCTTTAACCTAGAAAACCAAGGGAACCAAGTATAGCAGTGGAATGGCAATTTTCTTTTATTTGGGGGATGGGAAACTTATTCATTGAACCAACAGTGACTGAGCACCTACTGTGCGCCTGCCACTCCCTGGGTGTGGGGGAGACGCAGACGAGTACCCTGGAGAAGGAGACCAGTCATTAGAACGTCAGAACTTCAAGGGAGAACAAAGAAGAAGGCACCCAGGCCCCTGCAGGTGACCGGGACGACATCTCAGGGGAGAGGACGCCACATACCAGAGGGGGAGGCGCTGGTGTTCCTGGCAGGGAACTACTTCAAGGAACCAAGATTCTAATAAGGGTTTTCACTTTTTTTATTGGAGTATAGTTGCTTCAGGGCATGAATTTGAGCAAACTCCAGGAGACAGTGAAGGAGAAGGAAATGGCAACCCACTCCAGTGTTCTTGCCTGGAGAATCCCAGGGATGGGGGAGCCTGGTGGGCTGCTGTCTATGGGGTCGCACAGAGTCGGATATGACTGAAGCGACTTAGCAGCAGCAGCAGCAGCAGAGGAGCCTGGTATGCTACAGTCCATAGAGTCACAAAGAGGCAGACACGACTGAGCGAATGAACAACAACATAGCTGTTTTAGAATGTTGCGTCAGTTTCTGCTGTCCAGCAAAGTAAGTCAGACTCACGTACACATTTTATCCCCTCTTTTGTGGATTTCCTTCCCTGCAGGTCACCACAGAGCACTGAACAGAATTCCCTGTGCTATTAAGCAGGTTCTCATTAGTTATCTGCTTTATACATAGGAGTGTGTATATGTGTCAATCCCATTCTCCCAATTCATCCCACCCATCTCCTTCCCCCTTGGTGTCCATACCTTTGTTTTCTACATCAGTGTCTCTATTTCTGCTTTGCAAATAAGAACATCTATACCATTTTTCTAGATTCCACATATATATGTTAATACACAATATTTGTTAACCAGTTTTTACTTTTAATTTCCTCTTTAAAAAATTACCTTGGATCTCAGAGATAGTGCAAACCCACTATCTTTCATGTGCCCTGTCCGTCTCTCCCCTTCCCTTCCCATAAATACATCATGGGTTCCTTGGACCTCTGGCTTCCCTTTGAGCTCAGCCCATGGGAACACGAGCAGGAGATCAGAGGGAGGAAGGACCGTGCAGTCCAGGCACTTGCTCCGCTGGCCTCCTATCAAGGCAGCCTTCTCAGGAAATGCTCTTTTATCCAGGTTCCTGCGGCACCTCCCGCCCTCGTCCCTTAGAGCCTAGGACTGGTAACAGCTCTTCCTCTGCCACTAGTGTCCCTTGTGGTTCCTCTCCATTCCAACCACACTTTCATAAACAGTCGTTTTATTAAGCTCTTCTTGAATTATTCTAATTTGAGGGCCATCTGTTTCCTGTTGGGACCTTGACTGATACCAAATAGTTCTGCAAATAGCAAATATATCAGGACAAGCAGGATGCAAACGTTATGCACGTGCCTATAAAAACTATGCATGATTCTATTTATATTTTATATGAATTTATAAAATATATAAAATATTTATATTTGTATAAATCTATAAATATTTCCACACCAGTGATGGTAGTGGTGGTATCCCATTCATTCACTCATTTATTCCACAGACATTTATTCATCACTTGCTACAGGAAGTATTCTTGCCTGGAGAATTCCACAGACAGAGGAGTTTGGCAGGCTATAGTCCATAGGGTCTCAAAGAGTTGGACATGACTGAGCGACTAACACACACACACACACAGCAAAAACACAAGCAGTAAGGAAACCACTGTTTCTGGATTTTATGAGACAGTGTCGGTTACAACACATTTTGTTATGGCCGGACTATATATTTCATTTGTGGGGTTCATACAATATGATCGCAATAGCTATCAGCAGGGGAAGATGAGTACTCTGATTTTTTTTATTCTAGTCTAGCTTATTCCTCCAAAGTCCATGTCTCTAACAAACAAACAAAAAAATCAAGTGGAGAAAACCAGAGGCAAGATCAAGTTCCAGGTCTGTATTCCCCAGTAAGCAAAGTTCCTTCACTCTCTGAGTAAGCAAGTCAGCTGCTTTGGGGTCAAAAGCTTTCAGAATGATGACCAAGGTTCGCTATGAGCCTAAGCCATGAGTCAAAAGTTTTGCAAATAATACTGAATTTATTCTTCGTGAAAATCCCTGCGAAAATGGCATGGCTTTCCTCATTTGGCACTTAGCAGTAGTCGTCAGTGTCTGGATTCAAACCCAAGTCTATATTCAACACCCATTGCTCTCTCCTCCACTGCATCATTCTTTCTAGGAATAGACAATTCAGGGCCAAGATGAGAGGCTGTTTGATAAATAAGAGACAATTACAGGTGTGGAGGCAAAGAGCTATCTAGCAATTTTGGTATATTCTCCGTTATCATATCCACAGAGTGAGAAATTGGCTTGGGAACTAACCTTACAAGAGTCTTCTTCTGAATCTGCCTGGTGGCATCAGACATTAGCTAACAATTTGCTCAGGGATTAGAAAGAAGGGAGAGAGGCAAGCAAAAGATGTACCTGGGGCAGGACTTCCCTGGGAGTCCAGTGGTTGAGTCCACCTGCCAATATGGGGGTCACAGGTTTGATCCCTGGTCCAGTAAGATTCCATATGTCTCAAGCAAGTAAGCCCATGTGCCACAACTACTGAGCCTTTGAGCCTAGAACCTGTGCTCCACAACAAGAAAAGCCAGCACAATGAGAAGCTGGTGAACCTCAAAGAGTAGCCCCCGCTTGCCCAAACTAGAGAAAGCCTGTGCACAGCAACAAATATCTAGTGCAGCCAAAAATAAATAAATAATTAAATTGCTGTGGGGGAGGGGGAGAAGTACATTCCTTTGGAAAAAATATATATATACCTGGGGCACTCCCAACGTTTGCTTCTGAACAGACTCTGGCTCCCTTTGAACTAACTAATTATTGATTTGAGGAAGTAATAGAGATTGGAGTGTTAATGAGAGGAGTGAAATTTGAAATTTAAGACTGTTCCACGGAATTCCCTGGCTGTCCAGTGGTTAGGACCCTGCGCTTTCAAGGTCTGCTGAGGGCCAGGGTTTAATCCAACTAAGATCTCACACACTGTGCAGCCCAGCCAAAAAACAAGCAAACAAACAAACAAAAATTGTTCCACTTGTGATTAACCATATTGGGGCTGGCGTGGGTAGCACTGCCGTATGCTTCCTTTGGCTACAAGGGTGGCTAACCTAACCACTCAGAAGGGTTTTTATAGTTGGCAAGCAATACACATGCTGGTAAATTTAGAGTACCCCAAAATTTTGCAGAATCCAAATTTAAGATCTGTTGATGACCTCAGTTAAAAAAAAAAAAGCTACATTACTTTCCCCCTATGTCTAAAGTACCCATATACATGGTTTAATGGCTATTCTTCCAGAATGATTATTAATGGTGTCCCCTTTCACACTCAAAAGTGTTGGTTTAGGTGATAAATTATTATCTCACTTTTCCTGTATGTAACTGATCAACAAAAGAAGATGAGGCATCAGAACTCGGAGCTTCAAATACCTCAAGTCTGGTTTCAGAATAAGTGTTGCCTTGCTGCATGAGCCTAAGTTATTCAATTAACTTCTCTGATCCTTCACATGCAAGATAAGAATGAAATACTGGCCCCTGACTTTTAAGAGCAGTAACAAACAGAAGTCGTTCATAGAGTTAGAGGTCTTAGAGCTAGAAGCCATCTGGAGAGATGGTTCAGCACACCACCTCTACGATGCTGTGGGCTACGATCATGCCATGTCTGTGCTCAGTCGTGTCCGACTCTTTGCGACCCTGTGGATTGTAGCCCACCAGGCTCCTCCATCCATGGGATTCTCCAGGCAAGAATACTGGAGTGGGTTGCCATTTCCTTCTCCAGGGGATCTTCCCAACACAGGGATCAAACCCAGGTGTCCCGCATCGCAGGCAGACGCTTTAACCTCTGAGCCACCAGGGAAGCCCAAGAGCTACGACTGCTGCTGCTAAGTCACTTCAGTCGTGTCCGACTCTGTGCGACCCCATAGATGGCAGCCCACCAGGCTCCCCAGTCCCTGGGATTCTCCAGGCAAGAACACTGGAGTGGCATGCCATTTCCGTCTCCAATGCATGAAAGTGAAAAGTGAAAGGGAAGTCACTCAGTCGTGTCCGACTCTTCGCGACCCCATGGACTGCAGCCCTCCAGGCTCCTCCGTCCATGGGATTTGCCAGGCAAGCCAAAAGCCACATTGAAGCAGTCAGTCTTCCCCATGGCTCTGTGGTGTTTTAGAGAAAGCTAGCAACTCAACTCAGCTGCGGTAGGTTACATTACAGGGAGCCGACTGAAGGCTTAAGCCTTTTATCAACTGGAATTCAAACTAGCCATCAGTCTGTGTCTGTTTGCCTGTGTTTACCATAACAAACCATCCAGGGGCCCCAGTAGATCTGATCACCACAACAGCAGCGGCAGCACATGCTGTGGATGTTCTGAGGATGCAACCGCATCTCTTTGGGGGACTAGGAAAATCTTGATGATAGCACTAGGTTTGATTTGGCACATGGAAAGTGGGCATACTGTGGGTGGGAAGGGAGGGGAGAAATGGGTTCATAGCTCTACACCAAAGAGACAATATGAGAAAAGCCAGGGAAAGTATGTGTGTGATGAGAGTAGCAAGACACTGGTTTTGGTTACAGAGAGGAAATTTGTAGGGGACAAGTAAATAGGCTGAAGCACATAGTACGGTGGTTTGAGTGTCATCCTAAGGCTTTTTACTTCATTTGAAAGGCTGTGGGAAGCCCGCTTTGTAGCAGAAAGGTAGACCATCAAAAAGATCAGTCTGGAAATAGTGCACAGATTGGATTGGCATGCAGAGAGCTCGTGATGGGGGAGGGCAATGAAGAGTCCTGAGGAAAAAAAGCAGTAATGACAATTGTGATGCAAGGAGAATAGCTGACTAAATGAGGTCAAACAAAATCCAGGAGAAAATCAACAAAAATTTGAGAACTAATCCCCAGTGGAAAGAGTATTCTTTGAAGGTGAGCCATTTCTTTGGGCAATTTATGAAACAGGAGGCAAGCACTGTCACAATAAATGACTGTTGAGCTTGGCATCCTCTACAGTACCCTGGGAGGTGAGGGGGAGCCCCTGTTCTCCAACTGGTAACTTTCAGAACTCAAGAAACAAGTGGAGTGGATGGTTTACCTCCATATGGAAGCCTTGGGGGCATTTCAGTGGTTGCAGAGAAGTTAACATAGGGAGAGTAATCAGTGCCGACACCACATGAGAGCCAATAAAGAGATGAATGTCCTGATTGTGAAATGACAATAAAAACAGGGATGAGAGTGGAAGCTGAGCAACCCAGTCTAGGTTTATCTCTGCATCCTGAGCTGGATTCATGATTCATAATCGGCTACAGTTCCCAGGGCATCCATTTTCCGCCATAAACAAGAATGACAGGCCTCTTCCCAGATGTGGAAACAGATTGTAAAACCTCCACTTTCCACTGGCAGCTCTGACAGCCAAAGTTATTTGAAATCGCACCAGCCTGAAAGGAACTGGAGGCCCAGCGGCTCATTGGGACGCTGCAAGCGAGCAGGGAGAGCGATGGCCCAGAGCGCTAGAGGGAGCACAGCAGTTCAAACTATGATCACTAATAACCTTTATCTGGCTACAAGGAAGCACCGGAACAGTGCCCAATACCTGGGGCACACGTGCTCACGCTGTACACACTACGTGCACTCAAGTGCGCATGTGTGTACGCACATACACACGCACGTACGTGCGCCTCACGTGCTCGCATCCCCATCCTACGTCTCCGAAGACATGGCTCCTTGCCTGCTCTTAACTGTCAGGGGCTTCACGTTGGTGCCAGACAAGACCCAGCAGAGAAACCCTGCCATGTTTGCCTTGGAAACCTCCTCTCTCCTGCTGATTTCTTATGGAAGTAAGTGTTGAGTTCATCTGACGTTCAGCCACTTTTATTAAAACATTCTTTAATGTCCTAATGTAACCTCATGTTTCCTCACATCATGCTGACCTCATTTAAGGCTCTCTAACAAAGTTACTTTTAAAAAGATCAGTGCCAGGCCAAGCCCTCCCGTTTAAATGGTCACAACAGCTTCAATCATAGTTTCCTGTCTCTCACAGACAAGAGTCATCCCATGTGGGAACGGAAAGAAGGCATCCAGGCCATCGGCTCGGATTACATATCAGGAAAGGGAGACCAGACAGAAGGCGCGACTGGCCCCGGGCAAGGATTTCTTCTTTTTTTTGCCAACCAAAAGGGCCAAAGGAAGTTATTTGTGCGGTGTCATAGTGCTAAGTTTCGAGAAACTAGCCCATTGCACACTTGTCCTTCTGGTGGCGTTTTGAGTTGAGCAATGTAGCTGCTCCTTTCTGGAGTACTTCTTAGCGAACAAGATAATTAAGACAATTGTCACAGCATTAGCTATGGAGGTCTCCACATCTTTGGAGGTCTGGTTTTCTGCTGCTGGCAATAGCACCCCACTGGGGGAAAAAATATTGCAGAAATAAAAATTATCTGTCTTCTTTTCAGCTGAAGAATAGGGAATACACTGATGAGGGAATACAGGAATTGTGACAATTCGTCCCACCAACAAGGGCATTTAATGGAATATTCTTTTTTTAAATTGGAGGATAATTGTTTTACAACAGTTGTGTTGGTTTCTGCTGTTCAACAATGTGAATCAGCTATATGTATACGTATATCCTCTCCCTCTTGAGCCTCCCTCCCATGCCCCCATCCTACCCCAAATCCTACCCCACTAGTTCATCACAGAGTGCCAGGCTGAGCTCCCTGTGTCATACAGTTGCTTCCCACTAGCTGTCTATTTTACGCATGGTAATGTATATCTCCACAACCAAGATAATCACGATGGTGTGATCACTCAGCTAGAGCCAGACATCCTGGAATGTGAAGTCAAGTGGGCCTTAGAAAGCATCACTACGAACAAAGCTAGTGGAGGTGATGGAATTCCAGTTGAGCTATTTCAAATCCTGGAAGATGATGCTGTGAAAGTGCTGCACTCAATATGCCAGCAAATTTGGAAAACACAGCAGTGGCCACAGGACTGGAAATCCCAAAGAAAGCAATGCCAAAGAATGCTCAAACTACCGCACAATTGCACTCATCTCACATGCTAGTAAAGTAATGCTCAAAGTTCTCCAAGCCAGGCTTTAGCAATACATGAACTGTGAACTTGCAGATGTTCAAGCTGGTTTTAGAAAAGGCAGAGGAACCAGAGATCAAATTGCCAACATCTGCTGGATCATGGAAAAGGCAAGAGAGTTCCAGAAAAACACCTATTTCTGCTTTATTGACTATGCCAAAGCCTTTGACTGTGTGGATCACAATAAACTGTGGAAAATTCTAAAAGAGATGGGAATACCAGACCACTTGACCTGCCTCTTGAGAAACCTATATGCAAGTCAGGAAGCAACAGTTAGAACTGGACATGGACAACAAACTGGTTCCAAATGGGAAAAGGAGTACGTCAAGGCTGTATATTGTCACCCTGCTTATTTAACTTATATGCAGAGTACATCATGAGAAACGCTGGGCTGGATGAAGCACAAGCTGGAATCAAGATTGCCGGAAGAAATATAAATAACCTCAGATATGCAGATGACACCACCCTTATGGCAGAAAGTGAAGAGGAACTAAAAAGCCTCTTGATGAAAGCGAAAGAGGAGAGTGAAAAAGTTGGCTTAAAGCTCAACATTCAGAAAACAAAGATCATGGCATCTGGTCCCATCACTTCATGGGAAATAGATGGGGAAACAGTGTCAGACTTTGTTTTTTGAGGCTCCAAAATCACTGCTGATGGTGACTGCAGCCATGAAATTAAAAGACGCTTACTCCTTGGAAGAAAAGTTATGACCAACCTATAGAGTATATTCAAAAGCAGAGACATTANCATCACTTCATGGGAAATAGATGGGGAAACAGTGTCAGACTTTGTTTTTTGAGGCTCCAAAATCACTGCAGATGGTGATTGAAGCCATGAAATTAAAAGACGCTTACTCCTTGGAAGAAAAGTTATAACCAACTTAGATAGCATATTGAAAAGCAGAGACATTACTTTGCCAACAAAGGTCCATCTAGTCAAGGCTATGGTTTTTCCAGTGGTCATATGTGGCTGTGAGAATTGGACTATGAAGAAAGCTGAGCGCCGAAGAATTGATGCTTTTGAACTGTGGTGTTGGAGAAGACTCTTGAGAGTCCCCTGGACTGCAAGGAGATCCAACCAGTCCATTCTGAAGGAGATCAACCCTGGAAGGACTGATGCTAAAGCTGAAACTCCAGGACTTTGGCCACCTCATGCGAAGAGTTGACTCATTGGAAATGACTCTGATGTGGGGAGGGATTGGGGGCAGGAGGAGAAGAGGACGACAGAGGATGAGATGGCTGGATGGCATCACCGACTTGATGGACATGAGTTTGGGTGAACTCCGGGAGTTGGTGATGGAAAGGGAGGCCTGGCGTGCTGCGATTCATGGGGTCGCAAAGAGTGGGACATGACTAAGTGACTGAACTGAATGTATATCTAATGAAATACTTTTAAGAAACAAAGAGAAATGCATGGTTTATTTGTGTATGTATACAATATAGTGTGTATGTATGTTTCTAAAGAGCTATCTTATGCCTGATATTTTTCATAGGCTACATGTGATGGAGTTAACCTTTGGTTGTAATGGTGTTAATCCTTTTCATAAAGTCTTTGACTAAATAATCAAATTTATTATCTTTTAAAATAATAAAAGATAATAATTTATTATCTTTTAAAATAATAAAAGATAATATTTTATTATCTTTGGTGTGTGACAGCATGCGTTTGGTGCGTCAGAGCTGGAAAACCAGCTCTTCCATAGCAGAGTCAGGTTAGATCTTTCTGGGCTTGAACAAACCACAAAACAAAAATTTGCCTTTAAAATGTGACACTCTGACCCATCTCCAAGTCTTCCTTGAGTCATGATGAAATGTAGTCACTGACCCTGCTTTAGCAATCAGCAAGGAAATGCTTCCAGTTTTCACACCCACAGCAGGGCTCAATGTCAAGTTTGGTCTTAAAATCTCCCTTTTCCAGAAGCACTGCCTCATTGTTTGGGGAGGTTTTTTTTTGTTTGTTTGTTTTTTAAGTTTGCCATTTATGGTCAAGGAAGCATTGTAGACTACAATTCCTAGTTTATTTCCAGGTGCAGTAGCAACCATAATGACTGAGCAGAGAATCAGTCATGATGGTTTTAAAACAAAGTTTTTTTTTAAGGGAGAGAGGAAAGGAGAGAGAAAATGATAAAACACTTGGGGAAAAAAATCTGGGTTTTCATCCCAGCTAGTGCTAAGTAAACCCTGTGGATTTTGTCTATTTGAGAAAAGCAGCCCTCATGATTCCCATCTTGTAGACAGTAGGAGCGATCTTTCTCTGCTCGAAGAGCACACATCCATGTGGCCTGTGTATACATCCTCAAAGAAGGTTAAATAGTTGAATCCCATCCTTCCTTCATCAGATCTTAGAGATATTATGGCTTTGAAGGAAAAATCCAATCCCTTTATTTGTTCTAAATGTCTAACTGTCCTAAGAGGCTAAGAGTAAATGTCTGGATAAATTGCTATGCAAAATAAATGTAATAAATGAATCATTCAAACAAAAAGGAACAGATTTTTGATAGCCAACAAGGGGCTCAAAGTCATAGGAGACTCCTAGTGGACTCCTAGCAAATGATTTCCTACTGTTTATGTTGAGAGGTTATAGCCCAGCCACAGAAAAGTCCAGAGATAGGTCCCTGACAAAACCAGGAAAAAAACAGAGGGGACACAAGTTGGGTAGTTAAAAATTAAACTAGACATCAGTTCAGTTCAGTTCAGTTCAGTCGCTCAGTCGTGTCCCACTCTTTGCGACCCCATGAATCGCAGCACGCCAGGCCTCCCTGTCCATCACCAACTCCCAGAGGTCACTCAGACTCACGTCCATCAAGTCAGTGATGCCATTCAGCCATCTCATCCTCGGTCGTCCCCTTCTCCTCCTGCCCCCAATCCCTCCCAGCATCAGAGTCTTTTCCAATGAGTCAACTCTTCACATGAGGTGGCCAAAGTACTGGAGTTTCAGTTTTAGCATCATTCCTTCCAAAGAAATCCCAGGGTTGATCTCCTTCAGAATGGACTGGTTGGATCTCCTTTCAGTCCAAGGGACTCTCAATAGGTGGAATCAAAACAGAATACAGCCCACAGAATGGGGGAAAATATTTATCCTACATGTCTGATAAGAGATTAATATCCAGAGTAAATAAAGAACTCCTGTAGAAGGAAATGGCAATCCACTCCAGTATTCTTGCCTGGAGAATCCCATGGACAGAGAAGCCTAGTAGGTTACAGTCCACGGGGTCACAAAGAGTTGGACACGACTGAACGACTTCACCGTTACTCAACAACAACAAAAACAACCCAATTCAAAATAGGCAAAGAACGTATATAGACATCTCTCCAAAATAGATATACAAATGGCCAATCAGTGCATGAAAAAATGTCCAACATTGGTGTGCATGTGCATAGTTGCTCAGTTGTGTCTGACTCTTTGGGACCCCATGGACCCTAGCCATCAGGCTTCTCTGTCCATGGCGGTTCTCCAAGCAAGAATACTGGAGTGGGTTGCCATGCCCTCCTGCAGGGGATCTTCCCGACTCAGGGATCAAATCCAGGCTTCCCACACTACACACAGATTGTTTACTGTCTGAGCCATCAGGGCACATAGTTAATCATTAGGAAAATGCACATCAAACCACAACGAGATACCACTTCATACCTATTGGAGTGGGCATTATCAAAAAGCAAACAGAAAAACAAGTGTTGGTATGGATGTAAAGAAATTGGAACCCTTGTGCATTGCTGGTGCTCATGCAAAATGGTGCAGCTGCTATGGAAAACATTATGGTGGTTACTCAAAAAGCTAAATGTAGAATTACTCTGTGTGTAATGTGTGTGTGTGTGTGTGCACACACTTGCTCAATCACTCCAGTCATGTCCAACTCTTTGTGACCCTGTGGACTATAGTCTACCAGGCTCCTCTGTCTTTGGGATTCTCCAGGCAAGAATACTGGAATGGGCTGCCATGCTCTCCTCCAGGGGATCTTCCTGACCCAGGGATCAAACCTGGATCTCCGGCATTGCAGAGAGGAGCTACCTGAGAAGCCCATACAATAACCATATGACCCAGCAGTTCCACTCCTAGGTACACAGCAGGAAAAACTGAGGCAGGGACTTGAATAAGTATTTATACACCCATTTTCATTAGCAGCATTATTCAATTGCTTTATGTCCATTAGTATATGAATGGATAAACAAAACGTGATACAGCCATACAGTGGAATTTCATTCAATCTTTAGAAGGAATGAAATTCTGATGGATGCTACAACAGGGTGAACCTTGAAGACATAACGCCAAGTGCCATAAACCAGACACAGAAGGGCAAATAGTGTACAATTATATTTATATGTGGTGCCTACAGTAGTCAATCCTGTACAGAGAGAAGGTAGAATGGTGGTTGCCGGGGTAGGGGAAGGGGAAATAGAGAGTGTTTCATGGGTATAGCGTTTCAGTTTAGGATGAAGAAAAAGTTCTCTATGTGGATGGTGGGTAAGGTTGCAGAAACCACGTGAGTGTAATTACTTACTGTCACTGAACTGTCCACATAAGAATAGTTTAAATGGTAAATTTCAGGTTCTGTTTAACCACAGTAAAAGAGAGTAAAAATGATTTTAAACAGTCTAGCCCTGACTCTGTCACACTCACCTCGTGACACACAGAGAGACTGGCCCTCTGGGTTAGGTGATCATCCCACTTGGCCGCTCAGAGAGCTTGTGTTTCCAGGTACCTTCAGAGATTTCTACTCGGCTCCAAGTCACTGGGACCAAAGAGATGATGGTCACCAGCAGAGTGTCGCCAAGACTGAAGAGAAGTGAACCCATCCCTACACAGGAGAAAGTTCTACTCTTCTAGGACTGTGCTCCTCATGGACCGCTACTGCTACTCAGGCAACCCTGGCCTCACAAATACTCCCCTCCCCTCTGTGACCACCATGGCTGGGCTAGATTAGGGAGCCATACTAGGGCTGTAAGTAGGAGGACCCAGGTATTTATTCTCCTTTTCTTTTTCGTTCTTCATTCTGTTAAAATCACTTTACTTTTAACATAAACATGGCTCCCTGCTCCCACTCGATCAAAATAGTGAAATAGTCATACCTATTGGATTTTTAAAAAAGAAATCCTGACTCAGTGAATCCCAGCTTGTGGAAGAGATACCAAGCTTATGAGAAAGAAAGGATACAAATGCTGACCAGGCAGTGGAGGGCACGGCACCTGTTCATGGCGAGGAAAGGCAGAACCCTCAAGCCCCAGCTTCGCGGGCCAGCGCCCCAGCTCAAGCACTCTGTTCACAGGCTCCTCTCTGCCTCCCATCCTGCTGTCAGTTCGTATGACTGCCCAGTCTCTCCACTTAGGAGGCCTGAACCCAGTCTGACCATTTCTGTTTCTCGTGACTTGCTGTGCATTTCAGACAGATGTCTGCAGAGATGATACAGTAGGATGTTTTCTACTTATTTCATGATCCATGGAGCTGAATTTCTCAAGGTAACAGCCTTTGAGACCAGTGGTAAAAATGCACTATCAAGCCACGAAAAGGCATGGAGGAACCTTAAATACAGTTGCTAAGGGAGCAAACTCCAGGAGATGGTGAAGGACAGGGAAGCCTGGCACACTGCAGTCCATGGGATCTCAAGGAGTCAGACAGGACTTAGCGACTGAACAATAAAGGGGAAGAAACCAATATGAAAATCTATATACTGTATGATTTCAACTATATGACATCCTGGAAAACTATCAAAGGGTTCAGGGGGCAGGGAGGGAGAGAGAGAAAGAGGTGGAACACAGGGCATTTTTTGGGCAGTGACACTATTCTGTATGATACTGTATTGATGGATACTTGTCATTTTATATTTGTCAAAACTCATAGAATGTATCAGTATAACACAGAGTGACTCCTAATATAAACCATGAACTTTGATTAATATTATAGATCAATATTGGCTATTGGCTCATCAGTTGTTTCAAACATACCTCATTAATGCAAAATGTTAGTAATGAGAGAAACTGAGAGGAGCAGAAAGAGGGCATATGGGAACCCGCTGTAATTTCCATTCACTTTTTCTATAAACCTAAAACTTCTTTATAAAGAAAAGGTCAATCAAAGGCTTCCCTGATGGTCTAGTGGTTAAGAATCTGCCTACCAATGCAGGGGATGCCGGTTCTATCCCTGGTTCAGGAAGACCCCACGTGCTGTGGGGGAACTAAGCCTATGTGCCACAACTACTGAGCCTGTGCTCTAGAGCCCGTGCTGTGCAGTGAGAAACCTATGCACAGCAGAGTAGCCCCTGCTCACTGCAACTAGAGAAAGCCCGCATGCAGCAACGAAGACCTAGTGCAGTCCTAGATAAATATTTTTTAAAAGTCTGTTAAACAAAACATATATACACACACACAAATACATGCATGCATGCGTATATATGGGAGCATTTAAAAAATACACATGCCTCGGCCCCACTCCAAAGGTTCTGATTTGATTTGTTTCCACTGGCACCTGTGCGTTTCCCCAAAGTAGTCTGAGGCTTAAAGTCACAGTTTCTTGACAAAGAGCAAGAAATCCCGCAAGTTTACTGAGTCAAGACCTGAGCCCATCAGCATCACTTAAGAAAAATGGGCCGAGTCTTCGATACTTTAGGAAGTTGCCGAAACTCAGAGCCTGGCTGGAGGCCAAGACCACTGTTAGGGTCACTCAGGCTTAAATGATTTCCAAACTCATTGCTGGGAAAGTTTTAAGGAACAAAACGAGCAGAGTGTCAGACAAGAAGATATGAGTTTGGTTTTATTTTTTCCCTTAAATTTCTTTTTCTCTGAAGTAACCAAGAAGAGCTTTGTTTCAAGACATGAGTCCAAAATTCACATTCACTTTGGACTGTAGTTTCTGGCTATTTCCTTAGTGGTGACTGTGACTAGAAGTGCGCCCACCTTTCTCTTTAGGGCTTCTGGTGTCCTCCGACTTTTCTTCCTCAACTCCGGTTTTCCGCAGCAACCCAGGTCTTGGCCACTGAGTTTCCAGAGCACTGAGCTCCTTCCCTCACTCCTCTCCTCTCCCCTGAGCTTCCTCCTCTGTGAACAGGTTTAGAAGCTCACTCAAATCCGTGCTTGCTTCTGACTGGTCAGATTAAGGTAACCACACTATTGTAATGGAGGATAATGCCTTGTTATGTTACTCCCTCTCAATAATTGACAGTATGTACCCAAAGCTTCTGTATTGTTTAAATCTCTTGGCCCTGAATTTCCATATGTGTCAGCAAAGCTTTATCTCAATGGGTGTTCATTTTACAGCACGGGCTGTGTTACGTGGAAAACATAAATGTTTGACAGGGGCGTGTGCATGCGTGCTCAGTCATGGTCGCCTTTGTGATCCCGTGGATTGTAGCCCACCAGGCTCCTCTGTCCATGGAATTCTCTAGGCAAGATCCTGGAGTGAGTTGCCATTTCCACTGCACTCATGTCTCCTATACTGGCTGGCAGATTCTTTATCAGTGAGCCACCTGGGGAACCCATTTGACAGGGGGTTGTGTGTGTGTGTGTGTGTGTGTTAGTCGCTCAGTTGTGTCTGACTCTTTGCAACCCCATGGACTGTAGCTCGCCAAGCTCCTCTGTTCATGTAATTCTCCAGGGAAGAATACTGGAGTGAGTTGCCATTCCCTGCTTGAGGGAATCTTCCCCACCCAGGGATCAAACCCAGGTCTCCTGCATTGCAGGCAGATTCTTTACCGCTTCAGCCACCAGGGAAGTCCTTGATAGGGGACTGCTCTTCAGAAAAAGTTCCCTGTAATCATTCACCATTTCGGCCCCAAGGAGAGGGGAGAGGGATGCCACTGAGGGTTGGAGGATCTGAGACTTGGGAATGGTCTTTGAGTCGCAAGAAATTAATTAATGCAAATCACTTACTGTTTCTGGAGAAGAGGAAAAGAGTGTGGGGAACTGAGATGGGGGAAGTAGGCAGAGGCTTGTGTTCCGTTTTCGCTCTTCTGCCCTGAAATTCTGAAACAGGGCATGTTAAATGGGTTGAATGGAAAGAGCAGAACATCAGGGTTCAGGCCCTGCAAGCTAGGCCCAATGTGGGCCTAGAGTACTGCTAGGTAGGAGGAGCCTCTTGGGGATTCCCAAGACCATGTTCCTGAACCTCCACAGTCTGTTAGCACAGGGATCCTGCAGGCCTCTGTGTGCCTTAGTATAGCACACAGCGTTAGTGGGCTGGCAGCCTTGGCCCAGGACACACTAGTGACGGCATGCTGGGATCCTAAACCAAGATGCAAATGACTGGACCATTAAACCCGTGGCTGGAGCCACAGAATAGCTCAAAAGGCCAAAAGAGAGTGTGCCATCTCAGCGGACAGCAGACCCAGGGCAGATCCAGATCCGCCAGTCTTCATTAAAGAGCAGCGAGGGCGCAGATGGGAGCACACAGCTCCAAAGCCTTTAACCAACATCCCAGCCCTTCTCTGAGTAATCCAGACACAGTCTCAGGAAGGTGCTGGAGGCGGGGACCCGAAAACCAGGACGTCTATCGAGAGAAACTGACCTGAATGGGATTATTCAGCCAGGATAAAAACAAAGACTTTTCATTTTCTCCCTAAATAGTATGGGAGGCCAGAGATGCAGAATTGGATCTGATAGAAAATGTTTTTTCCATCAGAAGAAAACATGTTTCTTGGCTGGCTGAGTAGTGCTGTGTTAAATTTTCAGACAACTATGTTTACCATATAGCCAGGTTACCCTCAAGGCAGGAGGTCAGAGGACCCATTTTCAAAGAACTAAACAAGAGAAAAAGCATTAAATATTGATGTTGAGGTGTTTACAATAAGACACTGTGGTCCAGCCACTATGCTACAGTGTAATCCCTAATTGGCAAACTCCGGACCTCACAAAGTCCTGCTAGTTTCCAGCACCTTTTCTACTGCCTGTCTCCTAAATGCAGCAGACAAGGAAGGCAGCAGACGTTTAAGGACAACTTCCAACATGAGAGAGAAAAACAGGGGAAAAGGTGGGGGCTGAGAAGAATCAGGGACAATACAGAGTGGAGAAGGAATATCAAAAAATCACTAACATCTTCAGAGAGAAAAGACCCTTAAAACAATAGATTATGTGCAAGAAAAGAAACAATCAGACTTCAAGAAATAACCTTCGGAAATTACAAATATGACAGCTGAAATTAAAAGAAGGCAGAAGATACAATCAAGGAAATCTCTCAAGAAATAAAAAATTAGGGAAATCAGTAGGAGAGAAAAGTACAAGAAAGTTATAAGATAGGTTTAGGAGATTGTATTAGTTAGCTACCACTGTGTAACAAATTACCCCTGTGACCCCTAGTTTAGTGCCTTAAAACAATAATAAGCATTTACCACCTCACACAGTGTTTACAGGTCACTTAGCACTTAGCTGAGTGCTTCTGGTGTGGGGTCTGTCCCAGGCTAGAGTCAAGATGTTGTTGGGGACTGTGGTCACCTTGGGCCTGACGGGTCTGCAGGGTCATTTCCAAGATGGCTCCCCCTTGGGGAAGTTCCTCCTGGCTGTTCCTCATCATGTGGACTCTGCAGAGGGCTGCTTGAGTGTTCTCACAACATGGGAACTGGCTCACCCCAGAGCAAATAACCAGAAGAAGAGCAAGAAGCAAGGTGCAGTGCTTTTCAGAAGTAACATGCTGACCTTTCCATCACATTCTGCCTGCTAGAAGTAAAGTCACTCAGTCGGGCTCAGGGAGAAGGATCTAGAAAGGGTTGACAGCAGTGAGATGACTCACAGGTGCTGGGCAGTAGAGCGGGTAGGGTGGAAAGAACACAGATTTTGATATCAGGGGATCATGAACTTGAATCTCGGCTCCTCCTCAGGCAAATCATTTGTCTTTCCTCAGTTTCCTGTCTTGTAAAATGGGTGTGATATTGCCACTATGCAAAGTTTTAGTAAACTGAGAACAAACTCTTAAAAGTGACTTATACATGATAGGTGCCAAACCACAGTTTTATTAGTAGTACTACTGAGATGTCTCGGGTAAGAGAGAAAGGATGTGGTATGCTGTGAAGTCCTGGCTAAGTCCCACACTGGAACTTAGAAAACCACCAAACCCCGCTGGTCACCCTCAGTAATGGACAGCCAAACAATTGGAATGTACTGCTCTCTTATTTCTGAATAATGATGGGGATTCTGCTCAGACCCCAGAGACATCGTTTAGCAAGTGGGTTTTATGGATTTGGAGGAATCTTTTCAGCTACTGAAATGTCATCCTTCGGTTTTTAGCTTTGGGGAGATCTTTGCCCAAATCTAGGAGAAGTATGTTTGATTTTCACAGATTTAATGGCTGCATAGTGGCAAGAAGAAAGCTGCAACCATCCTTAAGTCAAAATCCTCCCAATAAGACTAGCTTCTCACTGGGTGAATGCAGACCTGGTGGATCCTCCATCTGCCTCTCAATATGCAGACTGCATCTCAGCTTATAACATACCTGCGTTTTGGGAAATAGGCAACACGGGACACAGAAAAGCAGTACAGCTTCTGGTGGTGAAATTGGTTCCTGTTTCCGCAATAGATAAAGCTGGTTATTGATCATACTGACTTAGGTTTGTGGATGGACCCCTGCTTTCCAAGCCAGGATGGTTTTGATCCTCAACCACCTTCAGAGGTGGGAAGAGTCAAAAGGCTTTTTCCAAGTTCTACAGATGAGGAACAGACACTGAAAAAGAAGCAGTACCTCTGGACACAGGCCTTGTTTGTAGAACTAAGATGAGAGTTCAGATCTTCTCAGGTCCAAGGCTGCTCCCATCACCTCACCACCTGCTGGTAGGAGGGGATGAGGCTTTGCAGCCAGATGCTGGTGTGAGGATCCTGGCCCTCTGATTTGGGGCCCCCTGGACAAAGCCTGCCCTACTGACACACTTGGGCCTGGGCCTTGGGTCTCCGAGTTCAGCCAGGGACACCTTCTCCCTTGGCCCTGTTTTCTTGCCTCTAAAATAAGAATCCTGACCTACTTCATTAGCCTGTCCTCAGGGAAGAAATCAACATTTTTAAACTAAATTAGTTTGTGAACATCCTGATATAGCCTAATAATACTTCGCCTTCAATGTTGCTTCCTCTCCCCCGCCTGAGAATCTAAAAGAAATTCATTCCTGTTGTTTTAATTAATGTAAATATTTTGTGCAGAACGAAAGATTAAAAGATGTTAGTGATTTCCTCTGAGAAACCCATACACATATTTGCTCTCAGATTTGTTCTCTGCTTGTACGTTTCTCAGGCCTCTTGGCCCCCTGGCTTCCTGCTGGAGACGTGGAGTCATGAGGGGGTCAGAATAGGGGAGGAAGGGAGAAGGGGTCAGAGCGGGAGGAGGGGGGAAACCAGAGGACCTCTTCCCCTCTTCCTCTGCTTCCAGGAGCACCTCCCCAGTGGATCCAGTTCCCCCATGAACTCCTCCTCCTCCCTGGGCCCACTGCAGGCTGGTGGTCCAGGCTCCCACCTCCATCCTGCCTCTGGCCCCAGGGTGGTAGCTGCTGCCAGGTGTTGCTAATCTCTGGGTTGCCTCACCCTGCCCTGTGGGCTTTTCAACTCTTCTTACACTTTTGTCACCAGTTTTCTGTGTTAATGCCATCTGTTGAGATCATGGTGTGGGCTATTTGCTTTACTGGCCCTGAATTTGGGGTTCTCACAGAGGGAGTGGGGTGTGGGAAATGCCTTCCCCTGGAGATCTCGGCCCTGGAGGGGCACCTCCTCCAGCTCGCCAGGGAATCCAAGGCAAGTCACTGTTCCTTCAGACTTTTTCTGCAGAATGAAATAACTAGTCTAGGTGATTCAGTTGCCATCAGTTTCACAGCTATGATTCATCTGTCGGGTAGTTGATTGTCTGACTATGCCAAAACACCTTCCAACTCAGATTCTTGTTAACAGTAAAAAGATTTTTTTTTTCCCAAGTGCAAGTTAAAAGTTGCTGGGCCCCATCAGCTCCAATACATCAGTGAACTGAAGGGCCTTTGGGGAACTAAGAGACAATAATAACAAACGAATAATTCCCTCAAAACTCTACCAGACTCCTTTGTCTTAAAGGAATCTGAGACTTCCTCAGGCAAGTATTTTAAGGAACAAAATAACCCGAAGGACTTAGAATGCATTAGCAAATGTTGTTGGCACCCTCCTTTTTCTTCCCCTATGAAATATTTTATAGTTTCAAAGGAAATACTTCAAAAAAATTTTAAGTGTACAGTCAGTGGTCTTCAGTGTGTTTACAAAGTTGTACAAACTTTACTGCTAACTTCAGAACATACTCCTCACACCCCAAAGAAACTGCAACCCACTCGCAGTCACTCCCCATTCCTCTCTCCCTTCGACTCCCAACGAACACTACACTACTTTCTGTCTTTATAGATTTGCCTCTTTTACACATTTCATAATATGTGGCCTTTGTTACAAGCTTCTTTTACTTGACATAAGGTTTTCAAAGCCTATCCATGTTGTAGTATGTACTTCATTTCTTTTTCCTGCCAAATAATAGACCAATATTTGCATATACCACATGTTGTTTATCCACTTATCAGGTAGACATTTGGGTGGTTTCCACTATTGTGAATAACGCTGCTGCAAACAATCATGTACAACTTTTTTCTCCTTTTTTTTTTTTTGGCCTTGCAGCATGGCCTGCAGGATCTTAGTGCCCTGATCAGGGATTGAACCCAGGCCCCAGCATTTAAAGTGCAGCGTTCTAACAACCTGACTGCCAGAGAATTCCCTACCCTGTCTTGATCACTGTAGAGATATATATATATATATATAGTAAGTTTTGAAATCAGGGAAGTATGAGTCATTTAACCTGTTTTTTAAAGATTATTTTTGGTTGTTCTGGATCTACTTCATTTCCATATGAATTACAATATAACCTTGTCTTAAACTGCAAAAAAGGTGGCTAGGATTTTTGTAAACATTGTATTGAATCCATAGACCAGTGTGGGAAATATTGCCATGTTAGCAATATGAAATCTTCCAATCCATGAACATGGTATGGCTTTACATTTATTTAGGTCTTCTTTGATATTTTTCAATGATATGTTATAGTTTTCAGTGTATAAGTTTGCATCTCTTTTATTCAATTTATTCTCAAGTATCTCATTCTTTCTGATGCTATTTGTAAATGAAATTGTTTTCTTACTTTCATTTTTGAGTGTTGATTGCCAGTTTATACGATTGCAATTGTTTTTATATATTTATGTTGTATCCTGAGGCCTTGCTGAACTTGTTTATAAGTTTCAACAATTTTTCAATGGATTCCTTAGGTTTTTCTATTTAAAGTATCACATCATCTGCAAATAGAGAGAGTTTTACTTCTTCCTTTCCAATCTGATGCCTTTTATTTCTTTTTCTGTCCTTATTGCCTTGTCTAGAATCACCAGTACAGTTTGATAGAAGTGGCAGGAGCAGACATGCTTGTCTTGTTCCTGATCTGAGGGCAAAAGCTTGCAGTTTCTCACCATTTAGTATGATGTTAGCTGTGAGATTTTCACAGATGCTCTTTATCAGGTTGATGAAGTTCCCTTCTCTTCCTAGTTTGTTGACTAAGAGTAGAAAAGCAAATACAAAGGAATATGCTTCTGTACCTTGCCCCAAGCTTTTAGTCCCCTATTGCTCTAAATGAGTTTCTTCTTTTATTTCCATGAAAATGACAGCAAACAGCTACCACTTGATCTGTTCCCACTAACTCACTCTCTCAGGTCAATTTTTTAAAAATGAAGTTGCTTCTAAAGGCAGTTAGGATGTCCTATAATGTATAAAGCACACATGGTACCAAAATTTTAAAAGCAAGCAAAGAAAAGTGTGGTAAAAAAAAAACGAACACTACACTACTTTCTGTCTTTATAGATTTGCCTCTTTTACACATTTCATAATATGTGGCCTTTGTTACAAGCTTCTTTTACTTGACATAAGGTTTTCAAAGCCTATCCATGTTGTAGTATGTACTTCATTTCTTTTTCCTGCCAAATAATAGACCAATATTTGCATATACCACATGTTGTTTATCCACTTATCAGGTAGACATTTGGGTGGTTTCCACTATTGTGAATAACGCTGCTGCAAACAATCATGTACAACTTTTTTCTCCTTTTTTTTTTTTTGGCCTTGCAGCATGGCCTGCAGGATCTTAGTGCCCTGATCAGGGATTGAACCCAGGCCCCAGCATTTAAAGTGCAGCGTTCTAACAACCTGACTGCCAGAGAATTCCCTACCCTGTCTTGATCACTGTAGAGATATATATATATATATATAGTAAGTTTTGAAATCAGGGAAGTATGAGTCATTTAACCTGTTTTTTAAAGATTATTTTTGGTTGTTCTGGATCTACTTCATTTCCATATGAATTACAATATAACCTTGTCTTAAACTGCAAAAAAGGTGGCTAGGATTTTTGTAAACATTGTATTGAATCCATAGACCAGTGTGGGAAATATTGCCATGTTAGCAATATGAAATCTTCCAATCCATGAACATGGTATGGCTTTACATTTATTTAGGTCTTCTTTGATATTTTTCAATGATATGTTATAGTTTTCAGTGTATAAGTTTGCATCTCTTTTATTCAATTTATTCTCAAGTATCTCATTCTTTCTGATGCTATTTGTAAATGAAATTGTTTTCTTACTTTCATTTTTGAGTGTTGATTGCCAGTTTATACGATTGCAATTGTTTTTATATATTTATGTTGTATCCTGAGGCCTTGCTGAACTTGTTTATAAGTTTCAACAATTTTTCAATGGATTCCTTAGGTTTTTCTATTTAAAGTATCACATCATCTGCAAATAGAGAGAGTTTTACTTCTTCCTTTCCAATCTGATGCCTTTTATTTCTTTTTCTGTCCTTATTGCCTTGTCTAGAATCACCAGTACAGTTTGATAGAAGTGGCAGGAGCAGACATGCTTGTCTTGTTCCTGATCTGAGGGCAAAAGCTTGCAGTTTCTCACCATTTAGTATGATGTTAGCTGTGAGATTTTCACAGATGCTCTTTATCAGGTTGATGAAGTTCCCTTCTCTTCCTAGTTTGTTGACTAAGAGTAGAAAAGCAAATACAAAGGAATATGCTTCTGTACCTTGCCCCAAGCTTTTAGTCCCCTATTGCTCTAAATGAGTTTCTTCTTTTATTTCCATGAAAATGACAGCAAACAGCTACCACTTGATCTGTTCCCACTAACTCACTCTCTCAGGTCAATTTTTTAAAAATGAAGTTGCTTCTAAAGGCAGTTAGGATGTCCTATAATGTATAAAGCACACATGGTACCAAAATTTTAAAAGCAAGCAAAGAAAAGTGTGGTAAAAAAAAAATCCTTATTTTATTACTGCCAGATGTCTATTATTACTTGAGCCATTTCTTCCTGTTATCCTGCAGCCCTGGGCATTAGTGGGCCTTTCTTGGTCATTTACGGGAAGTGGATGAGGAGTCGGGTCATGCTTTCTTAGATGTATAACCTGGAGAAAATCATTTAATCTCTCTGGACCTTAATTTCCCCATCTGTCAAATAATCTTTGAGTACTTAACTTAGGAAGACACAAATAGCCCTTCTCTGTGAAGTACTGAAGTTAATGCCTGACATTTGGCAAGTGCATAGTAATTTAGCTCCTATCATTGTTTGAAACATCATCATTATTATTAGCCACCTGTGAGCTCTGTGTCTCTACTGCGTCTTGCTCAGGTTACCTGACATTCGTGTATGAAGATGAATAACCCACTTAGAAAGCAGAAGGGAATGTGTTGTAGTCTAAAAACCACCATGACAGCCACCACCTCTGGTTTCCACTTTCTATCAAATATTCAACCAGATCTGAGGCTGTGGGTTTAAAGATCAACTTAGACACAGAGAGGATTATTACAAATCATTTTGAAAATTCAGGCCTATATCAGTTTTATTTTATCCTCTGCATTTTTGCTGACTTAAAAACAATTTCCTAGAAATAAAAGAAAAAGAAAATAGTATGCTATAGATCATGCTTCTTAATGTTGTTAAATAGAAAGTTACTAGAAGAGACACTTCATATCCCAAGGGGAACAGCTTCTCCCACACACATACAACCCCCTCTCCTGAAGATGGATTCCTGCGCTTCGTGTTGCTTCACTGTGTCTGCAAGGCTGGGGGTGCTGGGAGGAGGAAGGTCTGTCTTTAGGGACAATCCATTCCCAAGGCCTTGTTTCTTATGACATGTTAATGCTGGCTGTGGGGATCTGCTTTGCAATCCCTTTGGGGACTTTGGGCTGAATTTTCCTTGGCTTTTGTGGCAGAGAGAGACCATTGTTCCCCCAAGTTCACACTCCCTCTCCCTCAGTAGAGCTGGTACTGGTACTGGCGAGTGACCACTGAACCAGGGACCACGTTCATGCATCTGGGTGCCACCATGTGACCCAGCACACCGATGCAGCATCCACTGAAGTGATGTCACGTCTTGGGCTGCTCAGAAAACTTTGTGGGGCTCCTCCATGATCTCTTTACTTTATGGCTAGAATATAGGTAATCCCTAGGGAGCTGAGCCACAACTTCCCTGGTGGCTCAGACAGTAAAAGCGCCTGCCTACAATGCGGGGGACCCAGGTTCCATCCCTGGGTTGGGAAGATCCCCTGGAAAAGGAAATGGCAACCCACTCCAGTACTGTTGCCTGGAAAATCCCATGGATGGAGGAGCCTGGTAGGCTACAGTCTATGGGGTCGCAAAGAGTCGGACACAACTGAACAACTTCACTTCAGGGAGCTGAAGATGGCCAAGCCTCCATCACCTGGGTCCCTGAACAGCTGGAGGCAGAAAGCTGCCCCTCGCTGATCTCTTCACTTGCCAGGACTGTAATGTGAATGAGAAACAGAAGGTGACTGTGTTAGTCTTCTGAACATTAGTGTGTGTTTGAGGGCTAGAGCATCACTCTAATAAGTTCAGCTTTTCTCACTGTAACAGACCCTGCATGTTTATATAATTAAGATTGTTTTAATGCTACACATTTGTCTTAGTCTGTCTGGGCTGCTGTAACAAAATACCACAGATTGGGTGGCTTATAAACAACAGAAATTTACTTCTCACAGTCTGGAGGCTTGAAGACTGAGAGCAAGGTACCAGCAGGTCAAGGTCAGGGTCAGGGTTAGGCACCTTGTGGTTGCAGATTTCTTATATCTTCACATGGAGGAAGGGACAAGCTAGTTCTCTGGGGTCCCTTTCACAAGGACATTAATCCCATTCATGAGGCTCTAGTCTCATAACTTCATCACTTGCCAAAGGCTCTACCTCCTAATACCTTCACCTTGGGGGTTAGGTTTTTAACATATGAATTTAGGGGGAACATAAACATTCAGACCATAGCTGCATTACAGGGGGACAAAGGCCTTTTATTTTCCTAAATAGTGGGAAAAAAACCCACTTTGATTCATGTTAGAACATGGGTTTATCAGACCATGCTAATTTGAAAGATTAACATGTATGAACATATGCATGAGTATGATGTATTTATAATCATATATGTTTATGCGGATCTCTCTTAACTACTGAGTAGTCAACTCTTACTCTTTAAACATCAAGTGCCTATAATACACCAAGGACTGCCTGGACTCAGTAGAACATTAAGGTTAATAAGATCTAGTCCCTGGCCTCAGGGGCTCACAGAGAGCTGCTGACCCAGTTTTGCAGATACATATATAGATAGTTTATCTACTGGGATGACTTGGAACACCAGCTCCACTGTGAACTGTTTGGATCAGCTCTAGAATTGCCTGGAATATAGGCTCACATTTCATTTTCCAGGAGGAGAGTGTTCTCTAGGATAAGAAGCTTAAAGCAGGACCTTCTCAGAAGGGAAGATCAGTGCTCACGCAATCTTCATACTAATTCCCAGGAGCCCAATCACAGTGAGGACAAGGAGCAGGAAGAAGGCCAAGAGAGGAGAGCAGACAGCGGAAGCTCATCCGGGTCTGAAGACTGGAGAAGTCCCCGGGCCTCAAACAGACACAGACTCCAGTCTCTCGGCCCCAGGGTCTCTGGCTGTGAGAAAATGAAGCACGCTTGAGAATGAAAGCACAAAAATAAACATTTGTGGAATCCATCCATAAGGCTCTCATAACTTCAAAAGGCTGCAAGGAAACAACATTGCTAATGAATTTGGTGTCAGTGAAATGGAAACATGTGATTTAGATTTCCAGAAAAACAAACCTAACCTTCCAGGGGAAGAGACACTGCACTTGAGGGCCCTGAGCTTTTGGGTGGGCCTTTGTGTTTGTAAACCCACAAGCCTTAGGGAAATGTTGAGACTCTCAGACCCTCAGCAGCATCTGAGCTCCCTGCAGAGAACTAGGGCCCAGCTCACTAGGTGAAGCAATGAAGTTTGGCCGGGTTTTCTAGAGGCCACAGTCTACTTGATATCAGAGACCCTCAGGGGTCTCTCAGAGAAGAATAAAAGAGAGAGAAGAAGAAGAAAGAAATGAGATTTACTCCTAAAAAGGCCAAGTTGATGAGTCGCAGGTTATCTTTTACTCTGAAATTTATATTCAATCAATGCTCCAATCTTAGTGTGAGCTACTGTAACAAATAGAGCATATATGGACTGGGTGGCTTAAATAACGAACGTTTACTTCTTAACAGTTTTGGGGGCTGGAAAGTCCAAGATCAAGGTGCCCACAAATCTGGTGTCTGGTGAGGATCTGCTTCCTGGTTTGCAGATAGCCATTTCTCAGTGTATCCTCACGTGGCAAAGAGACAAAGTGGGAAACGGGCAGGGGAAGCAGGGGAGAGGAAGAAAAAGTCTGCTCTTCACATCTCTTCTTGGAATGTGAAGTCAAGTGGGCTTTAGAAAGCATCACTACGAACAAAGCTAGTGGAGGTGATGGAATTCCAGTTGAGCTGTTTCAAATCCTGAAAGATGATGCTGTGAAAGTGCTGCACTCAATCTGCCAGCAAATTTGGAAAACTCAGCAGTGGCCACAGGACTGGAAAAGGTCAGTTTTCATTCCAATTCCAAAGAAAGGCAATGCAAAAGAATGCTCCAATTACCGCACAATTGCACTCATCTCACATGCTAGTAAAGTAATGCTCAAAATCCTCCAAGCCAGGCTTCAGCAATACGTGAACCGTGAACTCCCTGATGTTCAAGCTGGCTTTAGAAAAGGCAGAGGAACCAGAGATCAAATTGCCAACATCCGCTGGATCATGGAAAAAGCAAGAGAGTTCCAGAAAAACATCTACTTCTGCTTTATCGACTATGCCAAAGCCTTTGACTGTGTGGATCACAATAAACTGTGGAAAATTCTGAAAGAGATGGGAATACCAGACCACCTAACCTGCCTCTTGAGAAATCTGTATGCAGGTCAGGAAGCAACAGTTAGGACTGGACATGGAACAACAGACTGGTTCCAAATAGGAAAAGGAGTAATGGATGTGAGTCTGAGTGAACTCCGAGAGATGGTGATGAACAGGGAGGCCTGGCGTGCTGCGATTCATGGGGTCACAAAGAGTCGGACACGACTGAGCGACTGAACTGAACTGAACTCACATCTCTTCTTCTAAGGGAACTAATCCCATCATGAGGGCACCACCCTTATGACCTCATTACCTTCCAGAGGCCTCCCCTCCTGACATCATCGTATTGGGAAGTTAAGATTTCAACACATGAATATTCAGGCGACACAGAACATTGATTCTATAACAGTTCCCAGTCAGACCTGGAGGAAGTGAACACAGGAAAATGCTCAGTGGGAGGCATCTCCCGTGATAAACCAGATACAGTGGTTTGGTCTGCGCACCTGCCTTGAGCTTAGCAGGAAGATGCAGCAGGACTGGCTGTCTGCACCTGCCTTGAAGAAAGTACCACAGGAGCAGCACAGGAGCAGGAGCAGCATGGGACCAATGGAAAGACAGGTGACTGTTGCGTGGATCTCTGGGGCCAATTTTTTAAATAATATTTCACAATTAAGGACGATAATATCATGCTTCCCTCTAGAAACCATGTGTACTCACATGGCAGCTAGAAGTCTCTGTAGCCAACTTTCTGCAAATGGCTTGATCCTACCCAGAAGGTACAACCCCAAAAGACTAGAGCATTAAAGAACCTTTAAAGAGCATTAAAAGATTAAAGGACCCTTCCATGCTTCCCAGATTATCAGCTGCTCTCTTGTGGCTTCCCCCACAAAGAGGTCCTTTAAACTCTGATCATTCTCTGATTATCAAAACAGATATGTACTGTTCTAGAAATAGCATCATCATGCTTTGGCCTCTGGTCATAGTGCCCAAGCCCTGTCTCTCATATCTAACGGTGACAGTGTGTTCCAGCCTGGACTTCCAGCTCTCAGTGGCTGCATCTCTGTGCCGTAGAACTTCATCTCTAAGGAAAACTGTGGCCTGGGACTCTGCAGGCCCAGAGGACTAGGCAATTAACACCCGCCAGTAGTAGCCCTCAGGTGATGACTCTTCGGAGTTGGTGTATAAATACCCCAGGTCCTTCAGCAGTCAGTGTGAGGGATCACTTCCCCCAGTTTCCCTATAGTATTAAGCACTGGTTGTCCACTGTGGTGGCTGACTTAATAGCAGGCTTCCTTTCCCTTAATCACTGCCCCACTCTCTTCCTGGGGCTTGTGGGGAAGTTGCTTAGCTAAATTTCCATACTGTAGCATCCATCTCACTTCATAAGATTGAGTAAGAAGCTTGGAAAGTAGTTTCATGATGTTTAAGGTAAATAGAAAAGCTCTAATCAGATTCAGGAAGATGAAATACCCTCTAGCAAACTTTTAAATTCCAAACAAAAGAAGGAGTACTGGCTTAATCGTGCCTCTTATGGGCAACCTCTATTATCTGTTTGTCTTTTCTCTTTCTTATTCACTGTCACTCCCACCCCTCATATAATTATGGAGCAAGGAGACCATTGAATGACCCAAAAAGTCAAAGGGAATGTCCAGCCAACACAACATTTGTGAGCTACTAGGTGGTCTGAAACCTGGGCTCAAAGCCATGACTTGGGTCATTATGTGCATCTTTAAGGTCAGTTGCATTTGCACTGTTTTCCATTAATCAAAACTTCCTTCAATCCAGCAACTTTCTTGAAGAACAGTTGACAGTTATCTTTCTTTTTGGTTATTTATTTCTTTGGTGGTATGATTTTTAGGGTGTGCCTGTGTATATGTGTGTTTTCTTTTTAATAGCTAGTGGCAGAAGGCAAACTTGAATTTAAAACCAGTGAGAAATATAAAGGTGGACATACTGAACAGAAATGAAGGGGAAAACAGAAGAGAACTGCCCCCAGGGTATTGATGCTGAGTGGTGCAAAAGCCCAGCTGGGCCAGCTGGGTTATTTACGTGGACTATTCATCATCAAGGGCCTCAGGAAATACATTCCTTCATCTCTTTGTCAATATATCCTCATGCACTAGAGTACTGGGTTGGAAGGTCATGTTTCCCTCTCACTGCAGGCTAGTTTATTTACAAAATTCTGAATCACAGACAGGCTTGCAAGGGAATCTGCTAAGAAGGACCACAATGCTTCTTAAGTGTCCTATATAACACTGCTCTTTATATTCACCTCCAGCTTTGTTTTGAACATGCTCACTTTCAGGCACCCAAGAGAAAATCCAAGTATCAGTCAATTCGCTGACTGATTTATTGAGCACCTACTAGGTGCTGGGTGCTGAAAAAAAACAAGAGGATGCCTGCCCTTATGGAGCTCTCAGTCCAGTAGGAGAGAGGAACTAAATCAGTAATTTTACCAAAAAGAAAATTTATTTCTCAACACTTAACTCTTCTGTTTCCACCGTACTCTTCCCCTTAATACTGCGATATCTAAGGTGACCAAATATCTAGTTTCTCTGGGAGAACACCAGTTGACCCCTGCTGTCCCAATGGAATTAATAATGGCTCCTTCCTCTCTCAACAGTGCCCCAGTTTCTGTGGTAAGCTGTGCGATGATCTGACCATACCTACCCTCTCTAGGCCACCGCAGCCACACCATTGATTTCCTGTGTTCATTTTCTTACAACCACTGGCTCTCGCATAGACATCATTGCTCAGCAGATATTGATCACCAGTGAGAACAAGGAAATGAAGCAAATCTGTTCCACACTCTCTAAACCAGTCTCTACCCAAGATGGACAATTAATCAACTTGTCAGGGAGGCAGTGCTGGGTCATGTGAAAGTATTGATTGGACCAGGAGTCAGAAGAGCTGTCTTGAAGGACAGCTCTGCCATTTGCTAGATTGTATATCACCTACTATAGCCCTAATAAGTGGCCTTACTCTTCAAAACGGGGATAATAATACCTACCTGAGCTGTCTTAGGGGGCTTCCCAGGTGGCATTAGTGGAACCTGCCTGCCAATGTAGATGTAAGAGACATCGCTTCAATCCCTGGGGTTGGAAATATCCCCTGGAGGAGGGCATGGCAACCCACTCCAGTATTCTTGCCTGGAGAATCCCATGGAGAGAGGAGTCTGGAGGGCTACAGTCCATGGGGTCGCAAAAGAGTTGGACGTGACTGAGCAACTAAACAACAATAATCCAAAATACGGTTTTTGCTCATGGAAACATATAATGTCTGAGTGTAAAGTAAACATATTTTGAAGGCTTGTATAATAATATTGTTTTATTATATTTAAAATATTATTGGTAATATTAAATATTATATATTAAAATATATACATATTTTATTTGGTTGGAAGATCATGTTTTCTCTCACTACAGGCTAGTTTATTTACAAAACTCTGAATCACAGACAGACTTGCACAGCCATCAGGTAAGGAGGACACATTGCTTTATAAGTGTCCAGTCACCAAACAAAACTATATAATATTTAATATGATATTTTATATAATTAAATTATTTATAATAAAATATTGGACTTTCAGAAACAGAATAAATTATTCAAGTTGCATGCAACATTTTAGCTACTCACAGACATCATAGCAATTCTGTCACAGAAAAGAATCCCAGCTATAGTACATGCAGACAACTTCACCCAGTTTTCCAAAGTCAGTTAGCCCTGGAGTTGCTAGTGGAAGCCAGTGGTATAATTGGGTCAGAGTCCAAAGACCTGAGAACCAAGGGAGCTGATGATTTAAACTCTAGCCTGAGGGCAGGAGAAGATGAGAAGAGATATCCCAGCTCAAACCATGAAGCAGAAAAAAGAGACACATTCCTCCTTCCTCTGGCTTTTTGTTCTGGTCGAGGTTTAAACAGATTAGATGATAACCAACCACCCTGTGGAGGACGATCTGCTTGCTCAGTCTATGACTTCAGTGCTTGTCTCATCTAGAAACACCCTCCTGGACACACACAGAAATAACATTTAACCACCTAGCTGGGCAGCCTCTGATCCAGTCAAGTTGACACCTGAAATTAACCATCACAGTCCCTAAAAAGAGGTTCTGGTCACTTGGTATATGTAGAGGACGTTGGCAAGGACAATTGGTGCCAATCCAATGTTGTCATCACTGGAGCCATTGAATCACATAAATGGACTGCCAGCCATGCTCACGTAAACTGAAGACTAGATTTGTTCACATGTGTGCACACACACACACACACACACACACACACTTAAACTCACTTCAGTAGAGTCTTCTTCACTGAAAAGAATACAAATCAATTCATGATGAGATTAAAATGCTAAGGTAATGAGAACAAATGTCCTGCCACATATAAGATTCCAAATCCATTGTATCATTGATGAGTAAGCTATGGCGGGGATAGTGTTAATGAATGGAACTCAGAGATACCAACATTGTCAGACACAAGCCAGAGCCCAGTTTCACCCTTCTTACTTTGGCCTATCCAGACGGATAGAAAATTAGAAGTATCTACTGCATGATGGTAAGAGTGATTACCAGGAGCTAGTAGGACCCATGCCCCAAATGTTAGGACAGATCTTCACTGCTCAAACAGTGTGATGAGTTGGGTCTACAGGCTCAGGCCTGCTCTTGGCATTTCTCTCTAGCTCTGCACTCTTAAACAGTTCATCTGTCTGCTACCATGGTAGTGAAATGTCATGGCTACAGCTTTACAAATCCTTCAAAGAAAGCAAATTAATAGACATCATCCCCCTGCCCCCTCCTACCCCATGGCACATGGAAGCCCATCTGTCCCAGTCTAACCTGCCAAGTCACTTCAGTCCTGAGCCAGCCGGCATTGGCTGCAGGCTGGTGTCCTGCAAGATGTCGCCCGCCTGCTGTCTCGAGGTTTGTATTGCAAAATTGGCTTGTATTTCAGGGTTCAGTCATTCTGTAGTCCTGTGTATACTAGTGGGAAAAATAAGTGGACTTCATCCCCCTCAATCTGATGGCCTTTTGTGATGGAAAGAAACACATCTATTGGAGCTATTTAGAGGATGTTGTTGTTGTTTAGTCACTAAGTTGTGACCAACTCTTTGCAACCTCATTGACTGTAGCCTGCCCAGTTCCTCTGTCCATGGGATTTCCCAGGCAAGAATACTGGAGTGGGTTCCCACTTCCTTCTCCAGGGGATATTCCCAACCCAGGGATCAAACTCGAGTCTCTTGGATTGGCAGGCGGATTCCTTGCCACTGAGCCACCTGGGAAGCCCTCTAGTTAGGGGTGGCCTTGTGGCCTTGATGAAAGGCAGGATGACAGCTGGTTAGATGACTCCTCGGTAAATGAAAAAGAGCTTGAATACCGGATCCATCTGAAGGTAATGTATTGTTAAAGGATGAGAAAGAAACTTGGGAGCAAAAGACAGCGTGCCTCAGAATGCTTCTAGGAAGAATCAATTGGATGCAGAATTCTGCAGTTCCAGTAAGATGTCAGGTTTGGAAACAGAACTGGCAGAAGTGGGTGGTTGGAATAATCCAAGTTATGGCTCTGCCAGGCAGATGCAGACTTTGTTCAGGAGGTGAGGATTTGAAGTCTTTGGGAATAGACCTCTAGAAGTGATACTTCCTAGAGAACAAAGGGAAGAAGCTATGTGGGGAGAAAATATGGCTGGGGAGGAGACTAGGGATCTTGATACCATAGAAGAGCATTTATATCCAGAAGATTGAGTGGACAACCTAGAAAGTGAGGCCAGAATAACTGAAGAAGTCTTTGGACTTAACAATTGCTCTGCCAATGGTTCAGCAGTACAATTGAAGCTTCCTGTATAAACTTGCGACTCAGCTGGCAAAGAATCTGCCTGCAATGTGGGAGACCTGGGTTCTATCCCTGGGTTGGGAAGATCCCCTGGAGAAGGGAAAGGCTACCCACCCCAGTATTCTGGCCTGGAGAACTCCGTGGATTTATAGTCCATGAGGTCACAAATAGTAGGGTGACTGGGTGACTTTCACTTCACTTCACCTCGGACATGTTGCAGATCTGGTTCCAGATCACTGTGATAAACTGAATATTGCAATAAAGTGAGTTACAGTGATCTTTTTTGTGACTGGTTTGATGTTTTCTCCAGACTACTAGAAGTTTCTCTGTATCAGCAGTAAGGCTGTTTTGCTTTCTTACCACTCATGTATTCACTGGCACTTTTAATTCCCTTCAAGAACTTTTAATTTACATTTAGAACTTGGCTAACCAGGGCTGGAGCATATTTTTCAGCCTATCTCAGCTTTCAGCCTGCTTTCTCACTAAGCTTGATCAATTCTATTAACAGCTTCTGATTTAAATTAAGAGACGTATGACTCTTCCTTTCATTTGAACACTTAGAGGCCATTGTAAGGTTATTAATTGACCTAGTTTCAATATTATTATTTCTCAGGGAATGGGGGGCCCAGGAAAGGGGGAGATGGGGGACACCCAGTCAGTGGAGCCTTCAGAACTTACACAACTTTTATTGGGTTAAATTTGTTGTCTTACATGGGCACAGCAGGCAGAGTTCATGGTGCCCAAACAATTACAATAGTAACATTAAAGATCATTGATCACAGATCATCATAATAAATATAATAACAGTGAAAATGTTTAGAATACTTCAAGAATTGCAAATGTGTCACAGAGACATGAAGTGAGCAAATGCTATTGGAAAAATGACACCAAGAAATCTGCTTAGAGTTATCACTCAGTCATGTCCTACACTTTGTGATCCCATGAACTGTAGCCCACCAGGCTCCTCTATCCATGGGGTTCTCCAGGCAAGAATACTGGAATGGGTTGCCATTTCCTTCTCCAGGGGATCTTCCCAACCCAGGGATCAAACTCCAGTCTCCCGCATTGCAGGCAGATTTTTTTACTGTCTGAGCCACAGGGAAGCCTGCTTAAAGTTATCAGAAACTTTCAATTAAAAAAAAAAAACAGTATCTGTGAAGCACCATAAAAGAAAGTACAATAAAATGAGGTCTGCCTGCATTTTATATAGCTTGGTGCTTGGCATTAGTCACTGAATGAGTGAATGAGTGAGTGGATAAATTAATGGAAGAATAAATAAAACAACAAAGAGACAGTAATAGTTAAATTTTTTTAAAATGACACCAATCTTGTGCTCCACTGTGTTGTTTCTAGAAATTAAAGGAAATAATATTTCAGGACTTCACTGGTAGTCTAGTGTTTAAAACTTCATCTTCCAATGCAGGAGTTATGGGTTCAGTCCCTGATCGGGCCACTAAATCCAGTTTGCCTCAGGGCCAAAACAAAACAAAACAAAAATATGAAAGAAAAGCAATACTGAAACAAATTCAACAAAGACTTCTAAATATGGTCTACATCAGGGGAAAAAAAAAGAAATAGCGTCTTGATGTAAATTCTTCAATCTGCTTCCAGCCAGATCTCTGATGACATGAGTACTCTGTCTCTCCCTTATTCGGTTCCCACCCCCACCCCCAGTCTAAGGGACAATCCAAACTGTTTAGAACAGCTTTCTTATAGATTTCACAATTAAATCTCTATTTGTATATGCTTCAACATCCTGTTGCACTAAATTGAACAATATTTTATATAAGCTCAGTAAGTCTGCCAAAAAACACGACCCCATCATCACTCAATCCTCCTCACTGGCTCTATCAATCAATACTATTGTCTAAGTCCAAGATACACTAAAATCCTTTACTGAGTACAAACATCATAAATCATTAACTGTTCATCTCCAAAAATTTACTGTAACTTTGGCCAGGGTTTCTACAACTGGGATTTATTACCCTGCACACGAATGCAGTATTCTTTCAGAACAGTCAATACTGTAATTCTGAAAGGGTCAGCTAAAAATAGATTGTAAATGAATGCATGGGAAACATTGCCAGTAGACTAGTGAGTGAGTGTGGCGGCTTAAAACTGCAGAGGGACCCACGGGAGCCACGGCGAAGTCACCCCCCAGCCTCCATTCAGAAGCCAGCACCAGGCGGCCCTGGGGACAGCCTGGGGAAAGACCGCCCTGCCTGAGAGAGAGTGAGGAATGGGAAGTTCTGTGAACCCGCAAAGATAGGAATGAGGGAGTCATAAAGGAGGCAAAAAAGAAAACAAGCCAGAGGAAATCCCAGAGCATGTGGGAGTCAGAAATCCTGTCAGCTGTGAGGAAGCAAGCGGCAGAGCGCCGCCATTCATCTCCGCGGGACAGCAGGCCCTTTTGTTGGGCTCATATGGTCTCTCTTGTATCATCTATCACTGAGTTGGGGTCGGGATGCCATGCAGAGATAAAGGAAGTAGAAGAGAGGGGAGAAGAGTGAAGAAAAGCACTTCCTTTCATCAGGAGAAGCATTTTACTTCCACAGGGAAATGATTAAACATAAATTTCTCTTCCCCAACCAAGAGGCTCCTCTGAAAATGTTCCAGAGGCCTTTCGGTCAGCCCCTCCCTATGGAGCTCTGCTCTCTCCTCAGCCAGCCCGTTGGCTTTCCTGGGACCAGGCACCAGGATTGTTTTTCCTCATGAAAATGCCATTTACCCCGCTGACTGATAGTGATTTTGTCAGCCACGGTGACCACCTTGGACAGACCCTGCTTGCTAGCAAAAGCTCTGTCTCTAGGCGTCTGATTTCCATGACTCTCAGCAGCAGCTAGGGCTCCCTGTGCCGCTTCTCTGGTAGCTCAGAGGATAACGAATCTGCCCGCAACGTGGGGCACCTGGGTTCCATCCCTGGGCCAGGAAGATTCCCTGGAGAAAGCAATGGCTACCCACTCCACTACTCTTGCCTGGAGAATTCCATGGTCAGAGGAGCCTGGCAGGCTACAGTCCATGGAGTTTCAAAGAGTTGGACACAACTGAGAGACTAAAACTTTCTTTTACTTTCAGCACTGGGAGAAATAGTCTACGTGCAGTCCCTCACTGGAACTTAACAAGCTGTACCTACAGATGTGAAAACAAACAGGGAGGAATATGTCTCTATTCTACATCTAAGTAAGCTGAAACATGGGAAATCTAAATAGCTTACTGCAGAGCTAATATATGGCTGAATTGAGACATTGAATGCAATCAACTCCAGAACCCGGGCTGAACAGTATTAAAAGGCAAAAAGATAGGACAATGAAAGATGAACTCACCAGGTCGGTAGGTGCCCAATATGCTATATTGGACGTCAGTGGAGAAATAACTCCAGGAAGAATGAAGAGACTGAGCCAAGTAAAAAAAAAACACCCAGTTGTGGATATAACTGGTAATAGAAGTAAAGTCTGATGCTATAAAGAGCAATATTGCATAGGAACCTGGAATGTGAGGTCCATGAATCAAGGCAAATTGGAATTGGTCAAACAGGAGATGGCAAGAGTGAATGTCGACATTTTAGGAATCAGTGAACTAAAATGGGCTGGAATCGGTGAATTTCACTCAGATGACCATTATATCTACTACTATGGGCAAGAATCCCTTAGAAGAAATGGAGTAGCCATCATAGTCAACAAAAGAGTCTGAAATGCAGTTCAGTTCAGTTCAGTCACTCAGTCGTGTTCGACTCTTTGTGACCCCATGAATCGCAGCACGCCAGGCTTCCTTGTCCATCACCAACTCCTGGAGTTCACTCAAACTCATGTCCATCAAGTCGGTGATGCCATCCAGCCATCTCATCCTCTGTGGTCCCCTTCTCCTGCCCCCAACCCCTTCCATAATCAAGGTCTTTTCCAATGAGTCAACTCTTCACATGAGGTGGCCAAAGTATTGGAGTTTCAGCTTTAGCATCAGTCCTTCCAATGAACAGCCAGAACTGATCTCCTTTAGAATGGACTGGTTGGATCTCCTTGCAGTCCAAGGGACTCTCAAGAGTCTTCTCCAACACCACAGTTCAAAAGCATCAATTCTTTGGTGCTCAGCTTTCTTCACAGTCCAACTCTCACATCCATACATGACCACTGAAAAAACCATAGCCTTGACTAGATGGACCTTTCTTGGCAAAGTAATGTCTCTGCTTTTGAATATACTATCTAGGTTGGTCATAACTTTCTTTCCAAGGAGTAGGCATCTTTTAATTTCATGGCTGCAATCACTGTCTACAGTGATTTTGAACTCCTTTTCCTATTTGGAACCAGTCTGTCGTTTCATGTCCAGTTCCAACTGTTGCTTCCTGACCTGCATACAGGTTTCTCAAGAGGCAGGTCAGGTGGTCTGGTATTCCCATCTCTTTCAGAATTTTCCACAGTTTATTGTGATCCACACAGTCAAGGCTTTGGCATAGTAAATAAAGCAGAAATAGATGTTTTACTGGAACTCTCTTGCTTTTTCCATGATCCAGCAGATGTTGGCAATTGGATCTCTGGTTTCTCTGCCTTTTCTAAAACCAGCTTGAACATCTGGAATTTCACAGTTCATATATTGCTGAAGTCTGGCTTGGAGAATTTTGAGCATTACTTTACTAGCGTGTGAGATGAGTGCAATTATGCGGTAGTTTGAGCATTCTTTGGGATTGCCTTTCTTTGGGATTAGAATGAAAACTGACCTTTTCCAGTCCTGTGGCAGGTAGATTTAATTTTGTGGATTTATAAATAACTGTTAAATTAATGCTGTTTAATTTATCATTTACACTGCATAGTATATATAGTGAATGAATATCTAATTCAGTGATCTGTATTTTCATAGAAATTTCTTTTAGATGTATAATTTGGTTCCATGTTTATTTGCATTACTTTATACATTATGAAATATGCTGCTACTGCTAAGTCACTTCAGTTGTGTCTGACTCTGTGTGACCCCATAGACGGCACTCCACCAGGCTCCCCCATCCCTGGGATTCTCCAGGCAAGAACACTGGAGTGGGTTGCCATTTTATTCTCCAATGTGTGAAAGTGAAAAGTGAATGTGAAGTCACTCAGTTGTGTCCAACTCTTAGCGACCCCATGGACTGCAGCCCACCAGGCTTCTCTGTCCATGGGATTTTCCAGGCAAGAGTACTGGAGTGGGGTGCCATTGCCTTCTCCTTACGAAATATAAACACTTCTAAAAATAAAATGTTTGCATTGCTACAGATACTGTCATTTATCTCTGGTTTATTTCACTACTGTTCTTTGAAAGGCAAATGAGAGTCTTCACAAACTAGGCAGGTAACAGAAATAAAACACATGGGAAGCATGTTCTATACAAAGATGTTTAAATAATTTGTTAGCACTAGTCAAAAAGACAAAATATTCAATATGTCCTCATGATAAATTCATCACTCAATTTACAGCTTTGTGACATCTATAACTATTCCCAATTGCCTTCTATATTCTATTTTTGTCAATGTCTTCTACATACATCTTTTCATTAAATGATCATCATTCCACTTAAAAAAAATAAAATTAAGCTATATCTTCTGAAGGATATTAAAATTAATACTAGGCTCCCAAAAAGAACACTCTTCTCTCTCAGTGCGCTTGATCTACTTGCAATATTGCCCAGGGGAGAAAATGAGGGAGTGGCAGCATGCATGTGGTTGCCATTCCAGTCCTAATTCATACAGGCAGCCATTTACTCTTAAGAGTTATTTTCCAATTATTCATCTTTATTCATGTTTATCATATTTTCCAATTTCTAAATCAGATCTTTGCATCGGCAAATGAGCATCTGTTATTAAGTTTAGATAGATACGTTTTCTTGTACCAAAATCTACAAAGAAATGTATAGAAAAAAATGTACTTTGGAAATTCTTTTAAAATCAAAATCAAGCAGAATAATTAGCAATTATACTTTATCCAGTGACTCTGAGTTTCATTCATTATTTATTTTCAAAAACAATATTATAGTGTTTTTTTTGCTTAAACATGACACATAAGAATAGATATTATTTTATATTTTCTAACTTCTGCATGATACAAGTTATCATAACAAGATATAAAAGCACATAATGCAGATTTTACCTCATACTGGAAATGGTGACTTTATTCTCCTGACAAAGTACATTGATTCTGGAAAGCTCCTCTCTTCTTCCTCCCCATTGCCCCGAACAGTATAAAATAATCAGAGTAAAATAAGAACAAATTCATATTGAATCAAAAAGATGTTGCAAATAGTCTGTTAGAAACAAAATGAAAATTTTGATTTCTATGAAAAAATATCTGATAGGTTACACTACAGAGAGAAAAAGAAGAAATATTGGTGGACATTAAAGTAAAGACAGACTGATTAAGAGAGCATCTCTCCCTAGAGACACATTGTTCATGTAATTCTCTCTGGCAACTTGATTTAACAGTTTAGTAAACATCAAATAAAACATTCTAATATTTCAATATATTACAGTATTATCATCTTAAGAGAAGCCTACTTCAAGTCAGTTTTGAGATTCTTAGGATATATACACTACCAAGGGTTTGGCATTGAAAGAAGGTAACAAATACACTAAATTGCAAAATATACACAGTGTTATTAAAGATCTGAAAAATGCTTTAAAATTATACCACATGACAACTAATGTGTGATCTGCAGCTGGAATCTGAATCAAAGTAAATTGACACAACACACGAAAATGCACATTCAAAGCAAAATTAAGGCTCACTAGATGGAGGGTATATAATAGCTAATACAATATTAAGGATAAATATCTTGAGTGTAAAGACTCCTCAGAACAATTTTGCCTTTTTGCATTTCTTTTTCTTGGGGATGGTTTTGATCACTATCTCCTGTACAATGTTAGAAACCTCTTATGTGAAACTTCTTAAGTGAACAATCAAAAGAAATAGAGGAAAGCAATAGAGTGGAAAACACTAGAGATTTCTTCAATAAAATTAGAGATACCAAGGAAGCATTACATGCAAAGATGGGCACAATTAAAGACAGAAACGAAATGGACCTAATAGAGGAAGAAGATATTAAGAAGTGACAGGAATAAACAGAAGAACTATACAAAAATGTCATAATGACCTGGACAATCATGATAGCATGATCACTCACCTAGAGCCAGACATCCTGAAGTGTGAAGTCAAGTGGTCCTTAGAAAGCATTACTATGAACAAAGCTAGTGGAGGTGATGGAATTCCAGATAAGTTATTTCAAATCTTAACAATTTTGCTGTTAAAGTGTTGCACTCAATATACCAGAAAATTTGGAAAACTCAGTGATGGCCAGAGGACTGGAAAAGGTCAGTTTTCATTCCAATTAGAAGAAAGGAAATACCAAAGAATGTTGAAACTACCCCACAATAGCACTCATTTCATATGCTAGCAAAGTGATGCTCAAAATTCTCCAAACTAGTCTTCAACAGTATGTGAACCGAGAAATTACAGATGTTCAAGCTATATTTAGAAAAGGAAGAGGAACCAGACATCAAATTGCCAACATCTGCTGGATCATAGAAAAAGCAAGAGAATTCCATAAAAACATATACTTATGGTTCACTGACTATGCTAAAGCCCATGTGGATCACATAGTCAAAGCTATGGTTTTGCCAGCACTAAGGTATGGATTTGAGAGTTGGACGATAAAGAAAGCAGAGCACCAAAGAATTTATGCTTTTGAACTATGGTGTTGGAGAAGACCTGAGAGTCCCTTGGACTGCAAGGATATCAAAACATCAATCCTAAAGAAAATTAGTGCTGAATATATGTTCACTCTTTCTCTCTCTCTCCCCCTTTCCCACGCACTCCTCCACTCTCTTCCCTTCAAATCTTTGGGTTGGCATGCCCTCACGCTTTGAGGATGGATTCTCCTGCTATCTTCTAAATAAAATAGAGCTGTAACACTAGAGCTGGTGGCGCACTCAGCGCAGCTGAGAGGAGCTACCCCACGTCCAAGGTCAGGGGCAGTGGCCTAGAATGCCAGGTTGCGATGGCCCAGGAACGGCCGAGAGGAGCTACCCTGTGTCCAAGGTCTGTGGCGGACGGGAGGAGCTACCCCACGTCCGAGGTCAGGGACTGTGGCCAGGAGGAGCTATCCCGCGTCCGAAGTCAGGGGTGGCTGGAAGGAGACACCTCGCGCCTGAGGCCAGGGGCGGTGACCCTGAGGAGCCACCTCGTGCCCGAGGCCAGGGTCGGCTGCTGGGAGGAGCCATCCACGCCCAAAGCCAGGGCTGGCAGCTGGAGGAGCAACCCAAGGAGTGGTGGCTGCTCAGGCACAGGAAGGCTTAGAGGAGCTATCCCATGTTGAAGGTAAGGAAAGGTGGCGGTAAGGAGATACCCCACACCCAAGGTAAGAGAAACCCAAGTAAGATGGTAGGTGTTGCAAGAGGGCATCAGAGGCAGACACACTAAAACCATACTCACAGAAAACTAGTCAGTCTAGTCACACTAGGACCACAGCCTTGTCTAACTCAATGAAACCAAGCCATGCCTGCGGGGCAACCCAATACAGGCGGGTCATGGTGGAGAGGTCTGACAAAACATGGTCTACTGGAGAAGGGAATTGCAAGCCACTTCAGTATTCTTGCCTTGAGAACCCCATGAACAGGCAAAAGATGAAAAGGCAAAATGATAGGATACCAAAAGAGGAACCCCCCAGGTCATTGGGTGCCCAATATGCTACTGGAGATCAGTGGAGAAATAACTCCAGAAAGAATGAAGGGATGGAGCCAATGGTTGGATGGCATCACCGACTCAATGGACATGAGTTTGAGTAAACTCTGGGAGTTGATGATGGACAGGGTGTCCTGTCATGCTGCAGTCCATGGGACTGCCCAGAGTCAGACATGACTGAGCAACTGAACTGAACTGAACTGGGTCTAAATGCAGTCAACTGAAGAACGTGGTTTGCCTTAAAATAATATTAAATTAGATGAGACAGAACAGTCAGAAGAGTGAGTTTGTTTGGGGTGGGAGTCAGGGAAGAAAGAACGTATATTTCAGAGCAAAGTTGGTATTATCCATACCATCACTGAGCCCATGAATTTGTACAGATAAGAGATTACTGACTGGAAAGGGGTATAAGTGACCATCATCTTGGTTCCAGGTCAGGCTCTTTCTCCTGACCACAGCCACGCCCCCAACTGCCTTAGGTCTCTTTAAATCTTATCTGTAAGATGGTCTCCCAGAGGCCTTTCAGCTCCCAAACATTCCCTTTGGATTCCAAGCTATAGCCTATTTCTAGGTAGCCTGAAGCATGTCACATACCTCCTGAAAAAAGAGGTTAAATGAGTCAGTACAGAGTTAGGTCTACAGTACCTGCAGGACAGCCTGTAGGACTAATGAAAGCACAGGGTCCAGATGTTAAGACCGGCATTGAATTGGACCAGTCTTAATGGGTTTGTGTGCTCAGTTTCAGTTGATTATATTGTTAAACATGTTCTTGTCTGTTTTGGACATTATTGCTGCATAACAATACCCCCAAACTAGTGGTTTAAAGAAACTGCTTTATTTTGCTCACAATTTTGTGGTCTAGAGTTTGGGAAGAACTCAGCCGGACTGTTGAGCTCTGATCCACATGCATCAGCTGGGATGGCTGGGGCTGAAGGACCCCTTCCCAGGTGGCTTCCTCACCCACACTTGGAGCCACTCTCCTTCATGGCTTCTCATCCACCTGGGCCCCTTCTCATGGGCTTAGAATTCTCCCAGGGTGGTGGTCTCAGGGTATTCATCCTTCTAACATGGTGAGTGGCTTCCAAAGACCAAGACAAAGCTGCCAGTCCTCTCAGAGACTGTACCCAGATCAGAAGCAGTGTCCCTTCCATCCCACCCTGTTAGTCAAAGTGGTCACAGTGTGGCCAAGTTTCAAAGGGAGGGGAAACAGCCTCCAGCTCTCTGGAGTGGCACCAATCTGCTGTGTGTACTACCTCAGGGTCTGGCCAGAGAGGACCCAGGCAACTGCTGGATTTGGAGAAATTGGGAGGATGCAAGACATAGAACTGTAACCACTCACTCAGTCTGGCAAGCCCAGTGGGCCCACTCAGCTTGGGTTTTGCCTGCCCAGCATCCATAATCCAACCAGCTCTCTTCTGGCAACAGCATACTGGGGGCAGCTTATCTCTTCAGTTCTCAGTTCATGTGGTTTGGGTGGGGTTAGATTACCCCTGGAGCACGTGTTTTGGGTCTGACCAGTCATCCTCAGTGCTTAGAATGTGCCTGGCACACACGTGCTCAGTGTGAGTGAATGGAAGAGAAAGATGTTGGGTGCTTGGCCACAGGATTGTTTCAGGGATGGATATGTGATTTAAATTCTAAGACTTTCTCTAGAATGACCAGGAAAGTGGTATCCTCCTTATACCAGACTTGAGTTATGGGCATTAATCCTAGAACCACAGAGAAATACCACAGAGCAGGTCCCTGCGGGAGAGTGCAGCTTCCCTGGGGGAAAGGAAAGCAGAAATGAAAGAGCAGGTGGAAGTCTGGAAAACCATTCGACATCCAGCTATACCGGAAGCTGGTCTGTTCCCTGAACTATTCAGCTAAATGCCTAAAACCCAAACATTGACACCACCAAATGCTGGTGAGGAGGCAGAAGAACAAGAACTCATTCATTGCTGATGGCAATTACAGCCACTTTGGAAGACAGCTTGGCAATTTCTTAAACATACACTTGCTGTGTGCTCAAGCAGTTGTGCTCCTAGTGAGTTAAAAACTTACGTTCACACAAAAATCTGTGCAGGAATATCTATGGCAGCTTTTTTTTTTTTCCTCCTTTTTTGTCTGCACCGAGGGGCATGTGGAACTTCCCCAACCAAGGATCAAACCCGTGGCCCCTACAGTGGAAGGGTGGAATCTTAGCCACTGGACCACGAGGGAAGTCCAGGCCACTTTATTCTTGATTACCCCAAATTAGAAACAACCAAGATTTCCTTTGAGAATGAAAAAATTAACAGAGGTATGTGCATGCAATAGACTGCACTACTCAGGTATGAAAATAAAAATGAGCTCTCAAGGTACAGTGAGGGCTTCAAGGGAAGGAAGGTAGGAGGAATGAACAGGGAGCAGAGGGCATTTTTAGGGCAGTGAAACTGTTCTATGTGGTGTTATGTTGGTGGATACATGTCATTATACAATATGTGTCAAAACCCATAGAATGTACAACACAAAGAACGAACCTTAATGAAATGGACTTAGTTAATAATAATATGTCAGTATTGGTCCATCAGTTGTTACCAGTGTTCCCCACTTAATGCAAGATGTTAATAATAGAGGAAGCTGTGGGGGAATGTGGGGGGAGAGATTGGGAGGAGTGGGTATGTGGAGACTATCTGTATTTTTTGTTCAATTTCCATGTAAACCTAAAATTGCTCTAAAAAATAAACTCTATTTTTAAAGCTTGACAGAGTCTTGATGACATCATTTGTCATAGCTATGCCTAAAATTAGCCTAGTCTGTGGACTATGCAGCTACAAATCAATGCATTCTCCTTTTAGCTTAAACAAGCTTGGGTTCATTTTCTGTCACTTGTAATCAAAAGAAGTTCTGATAGGTTTGGAGAGGAAATCCAGCGTAGCGGTCAGGAAACAGCATGCAGTGATGATGACAGGCCCTGACCGAGGCCCAACAGCCATCCAAGAGGGGTTTCAACAAGCTGGCGGTGCCAGGGTGGAACTGCTGTGGCATTGGGGATCCGAGCAGCGGCAGGCAATACACCAGCCAAAATCAGGATGCCAGGTGAGGGCCCAGGGACAGGGCTCCAGACCAGGAGATGGGGGGCAGCAGGAGCCAGGTGGGAGCCGAAGTGCTGAGCAGGTTATCAAGACAGTCAAGCGGGGGAGTAAGGCACAAGCCACGCACCAAGAGCAGCGGCACCTCCTCTGACCAGATACTGAATGTGTCAATTGCATGTCACCCAGGAAGCCCTCACAGTTCCCTTACCTTGCCTGCTTTTTCTCTTATTTGCTAGCATTTCATCATTTACATGCTGTATAATTTATTTCATTACACTCTCCTCAAAGAAGCCTTGGCTTAATGAGTGGCAGCAGTCACTGTCTGTTTTGTTCACCAGTGAACTGAAATTGGTACCTGGCCTATGAGAGATGTTCACCAAATATTTGTGAATTCTGAAGGGAAAGGGAAGAGGGACAGTTGATTGCATGCATTCAAAGATCAATATCTGGGCTGGTAATAAAATTCTGGAAAGGGAGTAATGGCCAGATTTTAGCCATTCATCTCTGAATGATTCTCTATCACCCCTTAGCTCCTGCCCTATCTAATCCCTTCTCTTTTGTAAGCAAACTGCCTGGAAAATACTCTGCACTCCTGGGTCTTACCTGCTTTCTCTTCTAGACTCACTGTAATACTTAAAAACCACCACCGTATTGAAAATGTTATCATAAAAGTCATTAATGGTGTCTTCCCACCAAAACCACATGCACAATTTAGTCCTTAAAAATCTTCCTTCCTTTGGCTTTCACACTCTTCAGGTTTTCTTGGTGCCTCTGTTCGTTTCACTCTTCTCAGGCGCTTCACAGACTGTTTCTACTCTCTTCTTGAAATGCGGACAATCCCCGCCCACCTGGCATCTATGGACCTCCTTCCCTCATCTGCTTGCTCTAGATTCTCGCTGAGTGATACAGCATCACTATGACATCAGCAACAATATCCACAATGGTGACAGTCTCCAACCTCCATCTCCAGCTTAGCCTACTTTCCTGAAGTTCAGATCTGCCTGTCCCTCTGCCTCCCAGCTCCCTCTACTTCAGTGTCAAACTCAACATCGAACTCAACATTTCCAAAATCAAACACATCCACTCTCCCCCAGATATATGACATCACTATCCTCAAATTGCCCAGCTCATCAACTAGAAATCATCTGTAACTTCTCCTCCTCTTGTAAACCCCATATTTAATCAGTTACCAAGTCCTGTTGATTTTTATCTCCAAAGATCTCCTAAATTATTTTTTTTCTGGGATCTCTCTGTTACTCTTGCTTCCCTAGACTCCTGTAACTTCCTGAAGTGAAAGTCTTTCCCTTTAGTCTTATTCCCTGCAATTCTCAGGATAAAGTGGTGCTTTTAAAATGATTTTCCTTAAAATCCCCAGGTGATTCTCCATAATCTTCAGTATAAGATCCAGACTGCTCAGTAAGGTATGCAAAGCTTTTGTGATTTCTCTGTCACTCCACCCTTAGCCCTCAACTGGTCCGTCCTTGCAACCACCCACAGCTGCGGTGAAGTTCCTCTTCCTGAAACACCCTTACCTACCTTTGCTTGGCAATTCCCACTTATTCCTCTAGATCTAATTTGTGGGTCACCTCCTCTGATTAGGGACCCCAGAGCTTCTGTCAAAGCACCCACTACAATGAATGGATGAATGTCTTTAAGCTGGGAGTGAGTACGTGAGGGTCAAGGTTAGACCTAACAGAGGCGAGTGGGCATCTATCATTCTTTCTGGACACCCAGTATCTGAACCTTCCTCCTACATCTAGGGACTTCCTCTCCCTTTGTGACTCAGTGGAAGGCAGAGCCTCCCACTGCGGATGTTGCAGGTATCAGTAGCTCAGGATCCCAGTCTTTTACCTGCAGCTATTGGCAGAGACTGTATCTTGACTTTCTGCACTTAGCTGCTCACCCCCTACCCCAAGACTTTGAATAGGAAGCTAGCAGCTTATGACAGATGGAACTGGAAAGAGTGGTCATCAGGCAAATTTGCATCCCCGGCCAGCCACAGCAGTGGTGCTAGCAGCAACATCCGGTGTCTAGAGCCAGCAGAATCTCAGGCGCAGGCTGCGGCGTCTGTGCCAGCAGTGGCCATAGCACTGTCCTCATGGGATCGGTTCTACAGCACAGTTTGGAGTGCTGTTCCAGCCTGTGTAGTCCAGAGCCTAATTCCAGCTCCTCTGTAAACTACCCAGCTATCCTTTAATCAATTTCATTTCAGTCAACCAGAGTTAATTTCTGTTGTTTACACATACAAACTCTGACTGGTACCTGGAGGTTTCAAAGGTAGAGCATTTAACTGAGATGCAACACAAGGAAAACCAAGGGCATCAAAGCCACAGCGGTCCCAAGTGGGCCTGTGTGACCGGCTTGCTCAAGTGCTAGCCGGCCTGGATGTTACCCCATCCTTCAAAGCAAGGTGTAAGGATAGATCTGACTATACCACTGGGATCTAGAGTAACTTTCCTTTAAAAAAAAAAAAAAAAAACCTGAATGCTTGTTCTGGAGTCACATCCTTTCTGTTTTGCAGTGTTTCAGGACCTATTAAAGATTCTCAAAGGAGGTGAGGTTTGGTTCCAACCAGCCTCTCTGGGAAGGAGTCATCACCCAGGTGGAATTTGGCAATGTTTCTAAGCCAGGGAACAATGCCATTAAGAGGAAACAAAAGCCAAGACCATGTGATCTGTCAGGCTCTTGGAAGCCAGCTTGTCTGAACTGGAACTGAGTGAGATGCTGAGGGGTGGCTGATGAGTGGGAAGTCTTTCCCTACTCACACCATCCAGTGCGCTGTGGGCTTAGCAGCCTTCAAAAAAATCCTTGCCTTTTGGCATTTCCCTGAAACTTCCTTCCCCTGTCAATCAACCTGGCTTCTGAGATACTAGTCTCTCATTCCTGCTATGAACATTATCTTAAATTATGGTTTTCTCCGGATATATGCCCAGTAGGAGAATTGCTGGATCATATGGTAGCCAGGGCTCCCCTGGTGGCTCAGAGGTTAAAGCGTCTGCCTGGAATGCCGGAGACCTGGGTTCAATCCCTGGGTCGGGAAGATCCCCTGGAGAAGGAAATGGCAACCCACTCTATCTAGTACTCTTGCCTGGAGAATCCCACGGAGGGAGGACCCTGGTAAGCTACAGTCTTGTCAGTCACATAATTTGCAAATATTTTCTCTCATTCTATAGGGTGTCTTTTTGTTTTATTTATAGTTTCCTCCTTCCCTGGTGGCTCAGTGGATAAAGCGTCTGCCTACAATGTGGGAGACCCGGGTTCGATCCCTGGGTTGGGAAGGTCCCCTAGAGAAGGAAATGGCAACCCACTCCAGTATTCTTGCCTGGAAAATCCCATGGACTGAGAAGCCTGGTAGGCTACAGTCCATGGGGTCGCAAAGAGTCGGACACGACTGAGCGACTTTCCCTTCTCCTTTGTGAAAAAGCTTGTAAGATTGAACAGGTCCCATTTAAAATTTTTTTGTCTTTTATTTCCATTGCCTTGGGAGATTGACCTAAGAAAATATTAGTATAATTCATGTCAAAAGATGTTTTGCCTGTGTTGTCTTCTTGGAGTTTTATGGTGGCATGTCTTATATCTAAGTCTTTAAGTCATTTTGAGTTTATTTTGTGTATGGTGTGAGTGTATGTTCTAATTTCATTGGTTTACATGTGGTTGTCCAACTTTCCCAACACCACTTGCTGGAGAGACTGTCTTTTCCTCATTGTATATTCTTGCCTCTTTTGTTGAAGGTTAATTGACAGGTGTGTGGGTTTATTTCTGAGCTCTCTGTTCTGTCCCATCGGTCCATGTACCTGCTTTTGTGTCAATACCACAATGTTTTGACTACTATAGCTTTGTAGTATTGTCTGAAGTCCAGGAGGATTATGCTTCCTGCATTTTTCTTTTGGGAAAGCATTTTTAAAGCACCACAAAGCTATCAAATTGAGAACATGCCGGTCTATGAAAAGTATAAACACAGCACATGACACTTATTAATATTGTCCTGGGGACATCTTGAAACTGCAGGACACAGAATGGAGCCCATAGAACCACACAGGCACACCTGTGCCTGAAGCACTTTGTTCTAGAGAATTCCACAGGAGGAGTCCTGGGCCAGGGGATGTGCCTACGCAGCACCCATTACTCCTTCTAAGACCAGTGAGACTCAGGACCCAGGAATTCTTGACCAAACCACCCCGGGGGAGCCTTCTTCTTCAGGTCTAGACTCCCGAGGCACAGCAAATGTGTGCACTTCTGCTAAAGAAGACGGTTCAAAGAGTGGCTCTTCGGGGAGGGACGGGGTAGGCCTGCGGTCTGCACATGGAGGGGTCCAGACACATGTGCTTGAAGCCCCATCAAAGTACAAGATGGAACCAGGGATGGCACAAAAGGGGAGCTTAACCTCAGACTTCTACTCTGGTTCCAGGCCTGCAAATGTTAGGAGCATGTCTGCCTAACACATTATTTCTATGTCAGAACATCTGTTAACAGGCTGGCCCCAGATGCTAGGGGACATCCACCAGGTCATTAGGAGGAGGAGGAGGATGTGTCCCAGCTGGGCAGATAGGGTGTGCATATCTGCCTTCTTCCTTCCTCACTGTGGTCCCTGAAGAAAGGCTGACTCCAAACACAGAGATCCCTTCCCCCAGCCTTCCCAAACATGAGAATGTCCCAAAGCAAACCCACACCTGTGGGCTCTTAGCTATTAAAACTAGAAGATGAAAAAAAAAATTAAAAAAAAACAACCTAGAGGATGTTTTGGGAAACCATTTGGTTTTTATATGATTTTCCACACATGGCCCTTGTCCTGTAAGGAGCCAAGCGTGTTTGATAGCTGCTGGTCCTCTGCATCTCTTCTTGAGCTTGCCAGTTCAGGCTGGGGGACTGCCACTGCAGAGAGGAGTAGTCCCAAAGCAAACCCACACCTGTGGGCTCTTAGCTATTAAAACTAGAAGATGAAAAAAAAAATTAAAAAAAAACAACCTAGAGGATGTTTTGGGAAACCATTTGGTTTTTATATGATTTTCCACACATGGCCCTTGTCCTGTAAGGAGCCAAGCGTGTTTGATAGCTGCTGGTCCTCTGCATCTCTTCTTGAGCTTGCCAGTTCAGGCTGGGGGACTGCCACTGCAGAGAGGAGTCTGAATGAACCTGGGATGCCCAGCATTAGGCAGACCCCCTGAGGGAGGCAGGTTGAGTACAGTGGCCTGATATGCTAATCCTTTGAAAAAGTGTGGAAAGTCCTGGGATGTCTGTAGGTCCCTAGACCACCCCCAGGAACCCCCAGAGGTGTCCCTGGGTGTCCTTCTGCCCTGGTCTGTGGCCCTGAGACCTACAGGAACAGGAGGGCAAGGAAGTGTCAAGTTCTTGAGACTGCAACATACTTCAAGTGAAGTCTACCTGCCTAAGCTCCCACTTCCCCCACAGAGAAGGTAATGGTGTGAACAGGACCAGTGGCTGTGAAGACAAGGAGGCTGAAGAAAGAAGGAAAAGAATCAGAAAAGGGGTTTGATCCACAGCCCCTCTTGCTCTGGTTTGCACGTGCTTTTTGAAACACCCATCAGTCTTCCTATTTTCATTTTCACTAAACCAGGGCAAAGTTTTCCATCCCAGGCTGATGTCATCCCCAGACTGCAGTTTTCCTAATACCCTGTCTGCTGGTGCAGAGACTCTGACCTACTCATTCTAGCCTGTGAGAGCATCCTTCCTGTTTTTGCTGCAGCCTGGAATGTGATGCCTGGAAAAAGGGACTCCACCTATTGCCTGTCAAATCTCCATGACGTCAGAGTCTCTTCCTTTTGCTCCTCACTCATCTCTTCAAAGAGGACACTCGGGAAGGGGCCAAGGGCTGGGAAGGGACTCAGCTTCACACTCAGAGGTTTCCCTTTACCTTTCCACTTGCAAAACATTCCAGTGAGTGTTTACCTCCCCTCCAGGACCCAATCTAGGCACAAAGGCATGTAGCTTCTTGGTTGTTAATAGTAAGAAGAGTTTGGTACAGGATATGAACAGCCAGTGCAATGGAGCTAAATCTGTGCCATGGTGTGCAAGCTTATCATGTATCTTGGGGACTCTTGTGTGTGTGTGACAGTCTCTGACCTTAAGATGGAGTGAATAAGGCTCATGCAAACTTAGCCATTCAAACAGCATATCGTACAAGAGAAAATGGGAGAATGGGCAATGTTTATCAGCCCAAGTATAATTTCAATACAGTGTAGGTGCTCCCAAACACAAAGTTCCTAGTTCAAAAGCTATTAATGATGTTATCAAAAGGGTAGTAATGAAAAGCATGGTAACAGACTTAGTGCATGCTTGCATGCACACACACACAGTCACCACTGTGACATATGTATACCAAGTTGTATGGCTATGTTTTTCTTGACAAACCAAGCTCTACTATTTGCTCTCAGTCAGGATAGCAGCGGGAAGTAGAATTTAAGAAGGAGTATAAAGCCCGATTATACTGAAGACACAGAGATTAGATTAAAAAAAAATAAGTTCCAACACTCCCACACTGCAGTCAATGGCAGGTCTTCCTCAGTGTAGTTGATGGTGCTTGGGCAAGGTTCACAGAATCTAGAAGGAACTTCTAGATTTCCTGTCGAAGCCCACTGTGATTATTTAGTACTTACTTAACTTCATGGTAAACTAGTGTTCTCCTTCACGAGTTTTCCTCACTTCCATGTTATCTTTACTGTGTATGTTTGGTGGAAGGGAAATGAGAGGAATGGGGCCAAAGGAAATGATGAGGATGAATATTTATGAGTGACTTTTTGTTATTCTGAGTTTTTACTTCACCTCTGCTCGTCAATGACACAGAGAACTTTTACTGCTTTTCAAAGAAAGAAAAAAAATACATCAACTTTTCCATTTTGATAACCAAAGGAAGTATTTTATGAGTTGTTTTCCAAATTGTCAACATCCTCCTCCTGCATATAAAATGTAACATTTGGCAGTGTTCACAGCAGCACTATTTACAATAGCCAGGATATGGAAGCAGCCTGAATGTCCCTATATAGCCAGGGAACTCTACTTAATGCTCTGTGGTGACATGAATGAGAAGGAAATCCAAAAGGAGGGGGGGTATATATGTATGTTTCAGCATATTTCTTAAGAATCTGTATGCAGGTCAGGAAGCAACAGTTAGAACTGGACATGGAACAACAAACGATTTCAAATAGGAAAAGGAGTAAATCAAGGCTGTATATTGTCACCCTGCTCATTTAACTTATTTGCAGTTAAATGAGCAGGGTACATCATGAGAAACACTGGGCTGGAGGAAGCACAAGCTGGAATCAAGATTGCCAGGAGAAATATCAATAACCTCAGATATGCAGATGATACCACCCTTATGACAAAGCAAAGAAGAATTAAAGAGCCTCTTGATGAAAGTGAAAGATGAGAGTGAAAAAGTTGGCTTAAAACTCAGCATTCAGAAAACTAAAATCATGGCATCTGGTGCCATCACTTCATGGCAAATAGGGGAAACAGTGGAAGCAGTAACAGACTTTATTTTGGGGGGCTCCAAGATCACTGCAGATGGTGACTGCAGCCATGAAATTAAAAGACGCTTACTCCTTGGAAGAAAAGTTATGACCAACCTAGACCGCATATTAAAAAGCAGAGACATTACTTTGCCAACAAAGGTCCATCTAGTCAAGGCTATGGTTTTTCCAGTAGTCATGTATGGATGTGAGAGTTGGACTATAAAAAAAGCTGAGCACTGAAGAATTGATGCTTTTGAACTGTGGTGTTGCAGAAGACTCTTGAGAGTCCCTTGGACAGTAAGGAAATCCAACCAGTCCATCCTAAAGGAAGTTAGTCCTGAATATTCGTAGGAAGGACTGATGTTGAAGCTGAAACTCCAATACTTTGGCAGCCTGATGCGAAGAGCTGGCTCATTTCAAAAGACCCTGGTGCTGGGAAAGATTGAAGGTGAGAGGAGAAGGGGCCGACAGAGGATGAGATGGTTGAGTGGCATCACTAACTCAATGGACATGAGTTTGAGTAAACTCTGGCAGTTGGTGATGGACAGGGAGGCCTGGCGTGCTGCATCCATGGGGTCAGACATGACTGAGTGACTAAACTGAACTGATATGTATATGTATGACCGATTCATTTTACCACTGAGCCACCAGGGTAACCTATTTAATACCAAAGTGAAAATGAAAGTGTTAGTTGCTCAGTCATGTCCGACTCTTTGTGACCATATGTATTGTAGCCCACCAGGCTCCTCTGTCCATAGAATTCTCCAGGCAAGAATACTGGAGTGGGTTGCCATTTCCTCCTCCAATTTAATACCAGCCATGGTCTACATTGGCCTCCCAGGTGGCTCAGAGGTAAAGAATCTGCCTGCCAATGCAGGAGATACAGGTTCAACCTCTGGCTCAGGAAGATCCCCTGGAGGAGGAAATCCCCCTCTCCAGTATTCTTACTTGGGAAATCCCATAGACAGAGGAGCCTGGCAGGATACAGTCCATGTGGTCGCAAAAGAGTCAGGCACGACTGAGCAACTGAGCACACACACATGGTCTAAATTAAGCTTTAAATGATTCACTGGTCTGAGAGGAATCTCTTTTGAGCAAGAACAAGTCACACTGGGTATCAGGACAGGGATGAATCCAGGAGAGTAATGCTACCCCCAATGGAATCAAAAGGAACTCAGAGCTCCCCAGTGTGCAGGCTGTGTAGTCACGGTGCTCTGGCACATCCTTAGTTTACATCCTTCCAATCAGTTCCATCATAGCTACTCTCTCCGGGAATCACTCCATCCATTTCTTTTTTAGCCATTCTTCCCCAGAGAACACCTTTTCACTCACTGAAAATTGCTTGTAATGAGCACAAAATCTGTAACACACTCCACAGACAGTGTGGGGCATTGCAGAGGGGAGGGCAGCCTCAAAATGTAGCAGGGTTAGGTTTTATGGGCTGAGTAATTTCATAGGCTCATGAGTGGGAGGGTTATTACAACTATTTGGGGAAAGGGGCAGGGATTTCCAGGGATTGGACCACCGCCCACTTTTTGGTCTTTGCTGGTCAACCTTGGAACTGTCATAACACCTCTGGGTATGTCATTTAGCTTGCTGGTGTGATATAATGACCAAGTCTCCTGAGAATCAAGGCCTAGTCAAGTTGACTTGTCTGCCATCTTGGATCCATTTAGCTCTAAACAGTTTATGTTGTGCCCTCAAGCTATGTCATTCTTTCAAAGATTGTGCCTTGCCCCCTTCTCTCCTGTTTCAGACTCGTGGGAATTAGGTCTGGTTTGGGTACTGTCTATGTGAAGCAGTTCTACTACTGTGAAACTTAGTGGTTAATTCGTGAAGGATTGCTCCTCAGAGAGCTCTTCCTTGATCCCAAAAGACAATGGAGAGAGCTAGTCAGCCTTGGCTCCAGACTTGTCAATCATCTGCATCCTGCAAATGAGCCACATTGGAAGCTCCCTCAGACAGGAATAAACAATCCAGTAGGTCATTCAACAGTGAGCATTTGGAACTCAGAAGAGGAGTTTCACTTCTGCCCTCTGGGGGAAATGAATTATAATCTAGACGGTCACACACCAAAGATGGTGCTACACACAAGCATGGGAAGTACAGAAATTCTAAGTGAAGAACTGGCCTTAACGACTGGCTAATGAATACCTGAAGCAAATGTGGATTTTGAAACTAGCCTGGGGTGAGAATATCTTGTTTCAAAGGCCTGAAGTCAGAGGCATTTAGGAGATAGGCCTGGGCTTGTGCTTCCATGCCCAGGAAAATACCTTACGGGCCAGCCAGCGATGTGTCTTCTCCCAAGAGAGCAGAGCATTCTGCTGGTGGTAGGAGGCAGGGATGCCCTAGATGCCTGGCCTGGGGTCCCCATCTGCAGGAGGTGCCAGCAGGCTGGTCCCTGGGAAACAGGAATGCAAAACTTTCATCTGAAGTTCACAGCCTGGGTTGGGCTGCTGAGGCTGCTGACATGCATTCCCAGGTGAGTTGAAAGAAAAGCAGAACACAAACGGCCATCAAATGGATTTCAAAACAGAAGCTATGTTCTGGAAACATTCATTTCAACCCTCTCTCTTGTTTGTTTCATTTCCTTCCTATTTAAGTCAATTGGACTGAGGCTCTTGGCCGCTGCTGCTTTTGTCTGCTTTGCTTACCTGGCAAACACCTTCCAGCTTTGAGACCCTGCTTTCATGTAGCATTGATTCACTGCCCACCTGCTTATACCGCATATGCCTACCACGGGACCCATGCTTTTATGGATATTTCTGTCTGTCAGCCAGACTGCAGACTCCTTAGGAGAAGGAAGAAGTCTTATTCCGTTTGTTTCCAGAACTGACAGAGTCCCTAGTACAATTGGAAGGTACCTTAGAGACAGAGGCCCCTATATCAATAGAAATGCTGAAACATAAGTAGGAGTTAGGAGGAAAGGAAACAAGAATAAAGGATGCAGTGGAAATGGGGAGAGAGGAGAGAGCAAAATGGGAAAAGTTTGAGATTATAATTATGAGAAACTGATAAACAGTCATTTGGGTTTATGGCAATTTCATTGGATGGGAAAGAAAAAAGTGTGCATAACTGTATAAACGTTTTTAATAACTGGGCTTCCCTGGTGGCTCAGATGGTAAAGAACGTGCATGTGATGCAAGAGTCCCTGGTTCTATCCTTGGGTCTAGAAGACTCCCTGGAGAAGGGAATAGCTATCCACTCAAGTGTTCTTGACTGGAGAGTTCCATGGACAGAGGAGCCTGGCAGGCTATAGTCCATGGGGTTGCAAAGAGTCAGACACGACTGAGCACGCAGAGTCACAGTTGTGAACAATAAACCATAGAAATGGATCAATGTTAATGTCATTTTGCCATTGATGACCTCATTTTGCAGCTGTTTTTTGTTTGCTTGTTTGTTTTGGGTTTTATTGTTTGTTGTTTGCTTGCCTGACTCCTGTCCTAACTAATAGCAAGCAACTCCAAGGTAAAATGAGTGCTTGGTTCTTTGTGGCAAATTCAGCCACTAACACTGCATGTACTGGGTCCCTACTAAAGTCTGTTGACCTCAGGAATGAATGAAAACTTTAACACTCCCAAGTTAGTCTTTACAACAACTACAGAAAGCACAGAAAAAATAACCTGAGGAACTTTTTATTTGAAATTATTTTTTTCCTTGTTAACTCAAATTCCTTTTTTTTTTCCCCCATGTGCTGCACTGTGCTTAGACTCTGTGATACCATGGACTGTAGCCCTCCAGGCTCCTCTGTCCATGGGGATTCTCCAAGCAAGAATACTGGAATGGGTTGCCATGCCCTCCTCCAGGGGATCTTCCCAACTCAGGGATCGAACCCAGGTCTCCCACATTTCAGGCAGATTCTTTACCATCTGAGCTACCAGGGAAGCCCAAGAACACTGGAATGGGTAGACTATCCCTTCTCTAGGGGATCTTCCTGGCCCAGTAATTGAACTGGGGCCTCCTGCATTGCAGGAGGATTCTTTACCAGCTGAGTTACCAGCGAAGCCCTTTTCTCCATAAACACCCTCTAACTTGATAATAATATGTACATCTTTGACTTTTATCTCAGATTTAGAAAGTAACCAATTAAGTGCAAAATCATATGCTTTATGCTTGAATCAGATTAACTAAAAATATCTTTTTGGTATTGAATTCTTTGCAAATCAGGGGAAAAAAAACACCTTTTTTTCCTTTTAGCCAGAAGCATTGTAAAGTCAGAATTGTGGGGGAAGAAATATAAGCCATTCTTGGCAGTGTCATTAATACAGCTCAGGGTCTTAATAATGTGAACAAAATTATCTATATACTTGTCCACATGCTATTAAAGTCACAGAGAGTAATGAAGTGAATGCATCTCTTTGTTTCCTTCAGCTCCCATTTTAATGGTATCATTTATGCTATTAATATTCTCTATTTTCTCCTGTATTTCTTAAAGTTCTGTATAAATAGTCATTCTTCCCAAAACAGCACTAGAATCATAAAAGCTCTCATTATACTCATTTTGCAAACAGGGAAACAGAAGGATAAAAAGGCTAGTTCTTCGCCATGTGGAACATTCATTGAGGGGTCCAGAAAACAGGCTAGAAGGACAGTTGATAGAAAAGTGCTTCCTCTGGCTGAGGTCACTTCAAAATCAGTTTTTCTGGCTTTTTGTGTCTCAAAACTGAGCAAGAAACAGTTCATCCTTCAAAGAGAAAAAAGTATCTTGGCCCCTATTCTCGGTGTGGTCTTAAATTACTTCCATTCATTTCTAAAACAAGCGATGGATCACAAAGATGCTGGCAAGACTAAACAAAGATGAAGTGAGAAAACTCTAAGAAGACTTGTGTATAGTAATCCTCTCTGCTGATTTTGATTTTGTTGATTCATCCTTTAATTTATTCAGTAAACATTCGTTAGGTATCTTCAGCATGTCCAACATGGTTCTAGGCACTGCCCATGATAGATGAACAGAAAAAAATGATACAATGCCTGCTCTCAGGCTCCAAGAGTCCATCAGGACAGCCAGACATATGAACCTACATGGTGGAGATCACAGTGCTTGAATCCAGGGAAACACTGAGTGCCAGGAAAGACCAGGAGAAGGCACAAACACGAAACTAAGCTTCGGGGATGGTGTCAGAAAAGGAAAGGAGGACAGAGAAGGCAGAGCAATGATAATACGAGGAGGAAATGTCCAGTGTGTGGGCATCCTAGGGGGAGGGAGCAGGCACCCAGCTGCTATAGGAGCCATTTTGTCACCACCAAGGGAAACACGCAGAGGTGAGCCAAGGTCAGGGGTGGCTAAGCAGAAAGATGGAAGATGCTAGATGTTCCATGGCTTCACTGAACTGCTGACTCAACCCATTCCAAAACCACCTGACCGTGGGGCTTGTTTATAAGTGAGGTAATTCATAGTGTCTAAATTAAAGTTTTTCTGTTTCTTGCAGCTAAGAGCATCCTAAGTGATACATGGAAGAGGAGGTTTGGGGGAAAGTTAGTTTGTCTTTGCATACATTGAATTTGAGATGACTGGAGACCACCTGAAGTTTCCCCGGGATAGGTGAGTCTGGGTCCACCTTTGTTAGAACATGTGTAGCTATTTTTCACTACTTTGGCATACCCCATGGACAGTGAGTTGCACTTGAAGTGGTTCCATGGTCTCTTCGGGGACCCAGGCTCTTTCTTCCTGCTCCACTATCTCTAGGTTGTTTGCTTTTATCTGCAGGTGTGTCCTCCCCCATTTGCAGGATGGCTACAGCAGCATCAGGCGTCCCATCCAGGCAATAATGTCCAAAGCCAAATTCCAGCACATTTCCCCTTGTGTTCCTTCTTGAGGGCAAAGAAAGTTTCCAAGGCCACACTCAAGAGGTGCTTAACATTTGAATGACCCTATTCAGGAATCTACATCCAGAAATAACCACAGCAAATGTTTCAAACAAGGTAGAGGATTTGTTTATTAGCCTAAGACATTAATTCATTTTTCACTTGCGAAACAAATGGTATTCAAGGTCCTTGACAGACTAGCATTTTTGCCTCTGTAAAACAAAGTATGAGAATGTGGCCAGTTCAGAAGTCCAACTCATTTATCATATCCTGGATCTTAAACTCCAGGTAGCCCTGGACCCACATCTAAATGGGCTCTGCGCTCCATTTTCATGGCTTGCTGGTTTTGCCATTACAATATTGTTGCCTTCGTAGATATCATTTTATTCATGCCAAAGGGCTATCACATAAAAAGACAAGAGCTAGGAATCTCTTACAGCCTCAAAATCAGGGAAACTGTCTCTTTCTGTTAGCCATCCTAACACATGTGAAGTGATATCTCATGGTGTTTCTGGTTTGCATTTCCTTGATTAATAGTAAATTTAAACATCTTTTCATGTATCCATTGGCCATTTGTGTGTCTTCTTTGATGAAATGTCTGTACAAGGCCTTTGCCCATCTTTTAATTGGGTTATTTGTTTTTTGGGGTTTTTTTGCTTAAGTGATGAGTTCCTTATATATTTTTAATATTAGCCTTTTATCAGATAATATGATTTGCAAATTTTTTCTCCCAGTCTGTAGGCTGCCTTTTAGTTTTGTTGATTGTTTCCTTTGCTGTGCATAAGCTCTTTGGTTTGATGTAGTCCACTTGTTTATTTTTGCTTTTGTTTCCTGTGCTTTTGATGTCAACTAAAAGCTCATCACTGAGGTCCATATCAAGGGTTTCTTCCCCCAGTTTTCTTTTAGGAGATTTGAGGTTTCAGGTCTTATGTTTAAATCTTTAACCCGCTTGGGGTTGATTTTTGTGTTTGGTATAAGACAAGGGTCCAGTTTCATTCTTTTCCATGTGGATGTTCAGTTTTCGCAGCACCATTTATTGAAGAGACTATCATTTCCCCATTGTGTATCCTTAGTAGCTTTGGTGAAGATTACTTGACTGTATGTGATTGTTTAAGAGATAACTTTAAATTGGTTCTAATTGCAGGGGTACGTATTTATCATATTTGAACTTTTTCTAAGACTGTGCTGTCTTTTATTTATTTGTTATTTTTGGCTGTGCTGGCTCATCGCTGCTGCACGGGCTTTTCTCTAGCCGTGGCAAGTGGGGGCTACTCTCTTGTTGCGGCTCCCAGGCTCTCGAGCACAGGCTCAAAAGTCGTGGCGCACAGCCTCAGTTGCTCCACAGCATGTGGGATCTTCCCCAGACCACAGAGTGAACGTGTCTCCTGGCAGATGGATTCTTTACCACTGAGCCACCAGGGAAGCCTAAGCCTGTGTTGTCTTATATAAATATATCTAAGCTTTAAAAGTAAGTTTATTATTTTGAAATTGCTGTAATTACTATGAGTGATAAGTAATGTGAGACACAGTTTTTTGAAATATGATGTTTCAGGTTGCGGAAACTGACTTTCCTCTTGCAGGTGGTCCATTTGAGGGGAAGTTCCTCTCGTGCTGTGGACAACCAAATCATGCCTATGTGGATAGGTTCTAACAGTTGCCTGGGCTGTAATTTTCCACTTAACTGAATGTGGGAGACCCACAAACCAGCTTTACACAACAAAATCATGAACACTTCCCATAGCAGGTCCTGCGCCCTTTGTGGAGACTCTCTCTTCCTCTAATCACCTCAAATTTCCCAACTCTCACATCCCCTGATGCGGAATTACAAAAGCAAGTGTGTCAACCTCACACTGGAAAAAGTTTTAACGTGATGAGATCTGTTTTCTTTGGAATGGAGGAACTGTGAGTGCAAAAGTAAAGGCTATTTAGACCAGGTTAACACACATCCTTGGCTGGGGAAAAAACCCTCTAACTTCCTATGATTGATATAGCACATTCGTTCAGCTAGTCGCTATGGTTCCTGCAGGGTAAGAAATCTTAAAGTTTCCAGTGTACTCAGCAAGTGAAAGAGCAGATTTTTTTTTCAACTAAAGTACAACCGCATGTTATATAATCAAGACAATGGAAATCCCAACTCTACAAAAACAGTTATTTTGAGGAAATGGGTCTTGTCAAAAAATTGGAATCTCCTTGGTGGCTCTTTGGTTAGACACCCCTAGGTCGTTGCCTATGAACAAAGTAAGCCCTGCTCTTTTATTAAGCACCCATGAAAAGGAGGGCAAAGGGTCAACTCGGTCATGGGCAGATTGCCAGGTTCTTTCTGACGAGCTGGAAATAGGTGCAGCTCAAATATAGGCTGACCTCTTCCTTTTGTACCTCTCCCTCCACCATATCGCAGCCTACTTAAAATATATGTACTATTCTTACCTGAATTGTAAATGCAGGAGTAACCTCATTTGAAAATGATGCTTTCAATTTTGGTGAAATTATACACTAAGCTTTTATTTCTGAGTTTAAAATATTATTCCACTCTGCTCTAAACTGTCTGAAAATTTTGCTTTTTTGTCATCCCCTGTAGTATTTTGCAGAAGGTCTACAGTAGTTAAAGTTGTTCATTATAAATGTGCATGCTTTCATGAGGACTGTTTATTTTGTTTCACTTTAAGAGAATCCAGGAAGCTGTCTCTCTCTTTTCCAGTTGGGATGCAACTGAATATCTGGATTGGAAAATTCCTGTCTGAGTACACCGGGTGTATCATGCGCTATCGTGCCAGTATGTTTAACATCTTTTGAAAGTAGAAACCTAGCATGGGAAGTTATCAGGGCTTAAAGTGAATGGGATGATATTCCCACCAGCTTATTAAGATATCCTTGTTGGTATTGGCATGGGGTTGGGGTGAGGTGGCAGTTTGTAATTTTGTTAGGAGTCCCTAATAGCTCAACTGGTAAAGAATCCACCTGCAATGCAGGAGACCCTGGTTCAATTCCTGGGTCAGGAAGATCCACTGGAGAAGGGATAGGCTATCCAATCCAGTATTCTTGGGTTTCCCTGGTGGCTCAGCTGGTAAAGGATCTGCCTGCAGTGCAAGAGACCTGCGTTTGATCCTTGGGTTGGGAAGATCCCCTGGAGAAGGGAAAGGCAACCCACTCCAGTATTCTGGCTTGGAGAATTCCATGGACTGTATAGTTCATGGGGTCACAAAGAGTCAGACATGACTGAGGGACTTTCACTTCACTAGGAGCATGAAAGGGAACTAGAAAATGAACATTTTATTGCATGAGTCTGTAAGTTGCTTTCTATTAGAATTGTTTTTATGTCAAATCATCTGTCTAGCAAAAAGTTTCCTTAATAGGGTTTTTTCATTTTTTTTTTTTTTTAAACAGGTAGCCTAGAATTCTGTTCTCTTCTATTAGGATGCATAAGGGAAAAGGGAAAATTTCATTCTAAAGAAATTGCAAGAATACTGTTTTTTACTAGGAAGTAGAAATGCAGCCTAGAAGAGTTGTCCCTAATAATGTTTAAGTAAAGAGAATGCAGAGTTAGGGTGGGATGAGGGTGAGACAGAAATTCACAGTATGATAAACTTGTGTGACACACAAGTTTACAGTATGATTCTAAATAACACTGCCCTCAATAGAAGGTATTCCCAAGGCTTGGCTCCAAGGCAACTTTAAGACACTGAAACTAAAATCAGTTTTTTGAATGAGATCAGTTGCCTATGGAGGTGAATACCTCCAAGAGTTTTTCTGCTGTCAGGTATCCAGGAATCTCTCCAACATCAAATAACAATTAACATAGCCTTGATGTAGCTTCAAGAGAGCATGGCTGGAATCTGATTCTAACCACGGAAGCTGAAACCCAGTTAATTAAACTGTCCCAGGTCTTAAGAAAGACTGTGCCAAGAAAAGAGGAAGGATGGGCATGGAGCCTAGACCAGTTATTGGCAGCATTTCTGCACAGCCCAAGAAAGTCATGTTTTAGCTGGTTAAACTGAGCTTCCCAGCCTGCTGGAAAGGTTACCTTTAGAGAGGAAATGGACGAGATGCCTAACTCTACTGAGTCCTAATTTCCCCATCAGTAAAAACAGTAGGAGGTGAGTTTAGAGAGGTAACGAGACATTCTTTGTTAAGGACCTGTGGGCCACTATTAAGAGTTGATTTTTACCCTGAGGGAATGAGGAAGCCATTGAAGGGTTTTGATCAGAGGAATGATTGGGATTATCAGGAACTATGAGGTTCCTGACATTGTACAGGGGACAGGGATCAAGACCATTCCCCATGGGAAACAGTGGAAACAGTGGCAGACTTTATTTTGGGGGGCTCCAAAATCACTGCAGATGGTGATTGCAGCCATGAAAATAGCAAATTATTAATAGTGCTCAAAAAGTGGTAATCATGATTGCAATGACCATAATTAAGTGATGCTATCAAAGTGGCTCTTCACCCAGGCCAAATCATGAAGAAATAGAAAATCTGAATAGATCTATTACTAGTAAGAAGATTGAATCAGAAACCAAAAACTTCCTAACAGTGAAAAGCCTTGGGCCAGATTCACTGGTGAATTTTACCAAACATGTAAAGAGTTAACACCAATCCTTCTCAGAATCTTCCCAGAAACTGAAGACAGAGGAACATTTCCTAGCTCATTCTATAATGTGAGATAATTCTCTCCCTGATGTCCAATTCACTGACTCAATGGACATGAATTTGAGCAAACTCTGGGAGAGAGTGGGAGGATAAAGGGACCTGGCATACTACAGTCCATGGGTTTGCAAAGAGTTGGACATGACTTAGTGACGGAACAACAATAACCAATTCAAAGATACTGCAAGAAAAGAAAACTAGAGACCAATACCTCTGACAATTAGTGATGCAAAAATCCTCAACAAAATGCTGGCAAACAGAATTCCACAACATATTAATAGGATTATACCATTACCAAGTGAAATTATACCATTTATTCCTAGAATGCAAGGATGGTTCAAAATACAAAAAAAAAAAAAAAAAAAGAAATCAATCAGTATAACAATATATTAATAGAATGAAGGGGGGAAATATGATCATATCAATTAATGCAGAAAAAGTGTTGAGAAAATTTAATACCCTTTCATGATAAAAAATATTCAGCAGACTAGGAATAGAAGGAAATTACTTCATATAATAAAGGCCATATAGGAAAAATCCACTTTGTACTCAATGGTACATCATACTCAGTGGTAGAAGGCTGGAAGTTTATATTGTAAGATCCAGAGCGAGACAAGAATATTCACTTTTGCCACTTCTATTGAACACAGTATTATTGAATAGTATTGAATTGTGGTGTTAGAGAAGACCCTTGAGAGTCCCTTGGATTGCAAGGAGATCCAACCAGTCCATTCTAAAGGAGATCAGTCCTGGGTGTTCATTGGAAAGACTGATGCTGAAGCTGAAACTTCAATACTTTGGCCACATGATGCAAAGGGCTGACTCATTTGAAAAGACCCTGATGCTGGGAAAGATTGAGGGCAGGAGGAGAAGGGGACGACAGAGGATGAGGTGGCTGGATGGATTCACCAACTCGATGGACATGGGTTTGGGTGGACTCCAGGAGATGGTGATGGACAGGGAGGCCTGGCATGCTGCAGTTCATGGGCTCGCAAAGAGTCAGACACGACTGAGTGACTGAACTGAACTGAACTGAACTGATTGAAAGTTCCAGTCAGATCAATTAGACAGAAAAAGAAATAAAATACATCCAAATTGGAAAGAAAGAAGTAAAATTATCTCTGTTCACAGATTATAATGATCTCATATGTATAAATCATAAGATTCCACAGGTATACACACAACTATTTAAACTAATAAATTCAGCTAAATCACAAGATAAAAAACCTATGTACAAAATTCACCAGTTGCATTTCTATACACCAACAATGAACAATGAGAAAAGGAAATTCAGAAAACAATTCAAAAAGAATAAAATACTTAGGGATAAACATAACCTGGAAGGCAAAAGACCTGCATACTGAAAACTACACAACACTGCTGAAAGAAATTAAAGAAGGCACAAATGGAAAGACAAACTACATTCATGGATTAGAAGACCTAATATTTTTAAAACATAAATAATATCCAAAGTGATCAGCATATTCAATGCAATCCCTATCAAAATCCCAATAATTTTTTTAAAAATAGAAAAATCTATCCTAAAATTCATATGGTAGTTGCTAGGGAGTAGGAAGAGGGGCTAATGGGGCCAATGGGGAGTCAGTGTTTTATGGATACAGAATTTGAGCTGGAAAAGATGAAAAAGGTTCTGGAGAAGGATGGTGATGGTTGCAGAACGACGTGGAAGCAGTGACAGCCTGAGCCTGCGAGACTTCAGCCAGACCACCACCTGGGCCCTGGGCGTGTGCGGGTTACCACTTCTCCGTCTAGTAGCAGAGCCAGCCTGTTACAAAAAGCAGTGCAGTTAGCAGCTTCAGTATGGGCTCTGTCTCCCTTCCCTTTTGTAAAACCAACTTTTAATTTAAATACCCAGGGATGATTTCCTGAACCACATTTACTTTCTCTTCCTGTGTCAGGATGGCTACTTTTTTGAAGTAAGAACTAGATGAAAACCTGCTACTGCTATAGAAAGGCTTTCTGACACTACCGAACTATTCTGAAGCCCTTAGTTGGGAATACCCCTGTGGTCCAGTGGTTTTAATAAAACTCCAAACTTCCAATGCATGGGGCTTGGGTTGAATTCCTGGTGTGGGAACTAAGATCCCATATGCCTCACAACATGGCAAACAAACAACAACAAAAAAGAATCCCTTAGTTGCTTCGAGTGAGAGCTGTGTGTTCCTTACACTGCCAGCTTTGTTAAGGGAGAGGGAAAGACAAGAAACACAGCACCATTCATCTCGGAAGGGGGCAGAGTTGAGTCTGATGTACAGTGATAAAAGAACGAAGTAGAAACCCTTCTCCTCCATATATTCCATCCCCCGCTGTCTTCCCAAGGCTAAAATGAGAGTCTCGTCCATGTGCTCCTGTGGCATCCGGTGCTGACCCATTAGCCTTCTCATACTGCACTGATACTGCCTGTTGACCCAACTGTATCTCCTCCCACTAGAATGCAAGCAGCTTCACTGTATCTTAACCCCTCTTTGGTTCTATCACTAGGGCTGTCCTGGCACAGAGTAACAATGCAGTACTTCTTGGCGGAAAAAGTCAACATCCTACTCTTCCATCGACTCTACAATCCAACCCATTATAAGACTTTCTTACTTCAAGACCACTAAGAAAGAAAAAAAAAATATAATCAGAAGATAGCAGCAATTATAAGACACATTCCAAGTTTGGGATTGTTGTCAGCATCCTGGATGAGGGAAGAGACCACCACGAAAGGTTGAAGGCTAAACTGGTACCACTTCATAAATACAGATGTGCACACATCTATTTACACAAACGAAAACCTTTCCTTTTTAATTAGTTCTCTTGGCCTCCCTATCTTGAGCTGTCCTGCTCAGACCCCAGATGTTGTTTCAAATTTAAATGACTCACCCTCCTGTCTAAACCCCAGGAAACTAAAGACAAATAGAGGGACTCATTTCTCAGCTATGATTATGTTCTGAAGCTGAGTTCTTTTATTTTATTTTTTTAAAAGAGTATTATTTGTTGCCTCTACCAAGACAGCTTAAGTGAGGAGGATCAGTGCATCCAAAAAGGAAATATTTTTGCCTCCAGGCAAGACTGTAATAAAAGAAGCTCATTCATCATCTGCTGAGGAGAAACATGTCACAACAAAATTACTAGGTAATGAAAAATCTGGGCAGTCCTGCGGCACTTCTAATCGTAAGATCTCCAAGCAATCCAACACTGTTGTCCATAAAGCCTTGTCATCAGCTGGACACAAAGTGGGAAGCATCTCTTTCCATAGTGTTGTACACTATGAAACTAAGAGAAAACAATGTTAAGCAAATTAATAAAATAACTATTATTATATAGACAGACACATTTATATATAATTATATACACATACAAGCACACATAAAATTTTAATTAATTGCAAATCAAGTGAGATCACATAAGAATACTTACTTGTAACTCCTCAAATACCACACTAATAATAATAATAATAAGCAGTGGAAGCATGTTATAATTCAGAGGATAGACTTTGGACTCAAACAGAACTGGGCTTTAATCCTGGGTCACTTCCTCCCTCTGTGAACTAGGGCAAGTGTCTTACCCTCTCTGAGCATCAATGTTCTCCTCTGTAAAATGGAAATCATAAGAATAGTTCCCTCATTGTAACCAGGTAACGATGGAATATTCTGTGTAAAGCACTTAGAAGAAAGGCTGGCATACAGCAAGTACTCTGTAAATGTTAGCTCCTCAAATCTGAACCAAAGAGAAGCCATTTACCATGCCCATGGAATCTCCTTCTTGTACATCCTGACAACTGAATTTTGCAGTGTTCCATTTCATCACTCCCAGTTTGATCTTGCCTTTCTCCCTACTCAGTTTGGAACCCAGAGTCCACTGTGGGATCCTTTCTTCTCCACTCCTCCCACCCCACCTTCCTGTTGTAACTTCTGTGACCATCCTCAGGCCCAGATAATTCCAATGGCCTCTCAGCTCCAGTCTTCCCAACTTTAATTCCTCCTACATGGGTCCATCTATTTATCTTCCCAGAATGAAATCCCAGGCATGACATTCCCCTGCTCAAAATTCTCAAAGCTTCTCTACTGCCTTCTCATGATAGCATTCAAACCACTTTGGGCCTCATTTTTCCTTTCCAGATGTCTCTCCAACTTGGCCAGCCTGATGCACCTGCCTATTCCTGTGCTGCATCCCCCCACATTCAAGCTTCTGTTCACACAATTCCCTTTTCTGGCAAGGTCCTTCCCTTCATCTCTGCCCTTAAAAATCCTAACCCTCCTTCTAGACCCATCCCAAATTTCACTTCCCCTGCAATGTACCTTTCCAGACACTCCAACCTCCTTGAACCATCTTATGCGTGTCTCTCTTTGGGGCACTTACATTCAGCCTTGCAGTGTGTGTGATGGCTGGTTCCACCAAAAGCCCTGCCTCACCGCTTGGGTCTATCCTTGGCTTTGCTCGTACCAGTAGACAATAGATACGGATGTTACCCTGCTGTGTTTAATTGGTTATATTTGAATACATTTATTTATCCAGAACCCCTGTGTCACATATGCCCCTAAAACAGAAAGATGAAATCAAATCAACCCCTGTACTTGCTGCTATGTTTAGCAACATAAGGTGAGTGCTGAATTGCTGGAATCTCTACCCAAAAGAAATTCTTCCAGCTCATTAAATAGTACATCATTAGTTCCTTTAACTAAAGCAACAAATATAATCTTAGCCATAACATTCACTATGCTGACTATGGTATTACTATAAAAATATCTTATTCTAGATCTGGGTATAAACTGAAAAAATTGAACAAAAATTATTTGATGTTCTGTTTGTTTTGGATTTTGATTTAGAAAAAAAAATTACAGTTCTTGCTCTAACAGAGGGCGTGGTGAAATCCTTGGTTCAGCCTCAGAGTAGAAAGATGTGGACAGTAGAGCTGAGCTTCAGTCATTTAATATAAGCCTGTAGAATGTCAAATGAAACTATTTTTAAAATCATGTTTTGACCCTGTCTTCACTCTTTGGCAATTTTCACTGCTTAATGAGACTTCTTAGGTTCAAACCAGCAAGTCAGATGAAAAGTGATTTTGTTAGACTAGATAGAAAAAATCATCTTGAAAAAAATCAGAATATCTTAATAGTGGATCCTCTCATTTTTTTCAATCTGGTCCTAAGCAAAATGGCCAGGAATGCAACCCCAAAATGCTCAAGGAGTATCTTTGGAAAACATCATTCAAGAAAGCCTGCCTCTATCCTGCCTCTCCAAATTGAGATTATCAAGAACTCTGAAACGATTTTGTAGCTCAATCCAATAAGAATATTTAACAGTTAAAATTCAGTAATGCCAGAAACAGGAAAGTAGATATGTAAATAACTCAAGAAGCTGCCTGTTAAAAGCAGCAGCACCATTTCTTTTTCCCCCCAAATAACTCCCTTCTCTTGCCTGTAAGTCTCAGAAAATGATCACTTCCTCTCACTAGTAAGAGTTCCCCCGATGTTTTACTCACTAATAATGCTAAATAGGTTCATTTCCATTTGTTTGGCCACCAAACATGAAATGCTCTCCCAACTCCATTTTTTCTACAATAGCATTGGGAACACTCACCACTGGCATTTCAATAATTGATGGTCTGGGAATAGAAGGCTGAAAAGTAACTGCTTCATGACCTGATCCTCCATCCGGAGACTCAGGGGTGTCAGCGGGCTGGACGGCAGAGTGGTTGCTTGAGTTCCGGTTTGTGCTGCCATTTGTCTCTGAACGGGCACCTGAATCTCGCCTTTTCTCTGAGGTGCCTTCTTCACCTCGCGGGTGACTTGGGTGTCGGCCCGCTTTGGCCTTGGGCTGAACATGGATGGTGGAACAGGTATCAGCTGCGCTGGCCTGATCTAAGGGAGGAGTCTCCCTTGTGTTCCCAAAACAAGCAAGCAGAGCTGAGCACGGGAACGGATGCATCCTTGCAGACGGAGACTTCAGTCTTTCAGCCAGCCTTGCCTTCCACGTGGACATGATCTGCAGCGGAACATTGCAGAGTTCACAGGGCGAAAGGAAGTTGTGTAGGGATTCTGATCACCTCGTTTCCTTATAGCAACCGTTTCCTTGCCTGAAGAGGACTTTTAGCGGTTGTGCCCTAATAGAAGGTTAAGAAATGACCAGGCCACCTGCCCTGAGAATCACTCAGCAGCCAACCCCTGCTTCGGACACGTCCATCCCTGGCGATTTCACGCTCTTCCTTCCTTGAAGCCGTCAGGGGCTAAAGAAAGCTGTCTGTGAGGCGTGTGGTTGGCTTGAGTTACAGTCCCTGGGCAGGGCAGTCGCTTCAGTGTAAGGTAGTGCCAAGTCAATGGACAGCTGCTTCAGATTACCTTGGAGGCATAAAGATAATGTAGCTGATAGCATCCGCCATAATAGCGTCAGCCCACGTATCAATAACATCACAACAGCCACATAACCTTCTTCAGTTACCCCCTTCAAATATTTATTCCCCCCAACAAAACAAAACCACCCAGTTACCCATCATGAATGAAGACCCCACAAGAGGGTCCTCGACCCTGGTAGCTGCTTCATTATTAAAATAGGAGGTAGACTTGCACCTTTTGTCTGAAGAGGTCCATGTTGTGTCTGATGTCTCCAGGATTTTTCTCGATCTTTTCTGAATCTTCTCCCAAACAGGCTTCCAGTATTCAGGATCCATATTGTCTCTCTTCTAACTCTAAATAAGACTTTGCTAATTTATTTTATTCCTGGAGTAGGAAATGGCAACCAGCTCCAGTATTCTTGCCTGGGAAATCCCATGGCCAAAGGAGCCTGGCAGGCCACAGTCCATGGGGTCACAAAGAATGGGACATGAATAAGCACACACACACAAAAATTTTGCTTTTTTTTACAATCCATGCTAAGTCCCTGATTAATTTTCAACAACACCAAAAAATATATATATATATGTGATAGTGTGAGCAGTTAACACAAATATCATGTATGTGTGAATGTGTGATCTGTCCATCTACTATGTATATTATTTAATTTTGGAAAATAATGCCCTTTTGAGCATAGATCTTCTATTTTTCAGCACATTAATATGTGAGTGGTAAAAAAATAAATATATATATATATATTTGTGATAGTGTGAGCAGTTAACACAAATATCATGTATGTGTGAATGTGTGAAAAGTCCATCTACTATGTATATTATTTAATTTTGGAAAATAATGCCCTTTTGAGCATAGATCTTCTATTTTTCAGCACATTAATATGTGAGTGGTAAAAAAATAATAAATTATAATCACATTCCAAGACAATGCTCGAAAAAATTGAGATTTGTTTTTCCTTAGCCAAGCATCTGCTAAGAATGTTAGAGAAATATAATACTGTAATGGTTTTCCCATTAATCGTGACTTTCAGGTCAAGATTTCAGGGTATATTGGCAATTCTAATTTATTGTTTTGCTCTTTCTTTTAATATAATGTCAAGATGTGCTTTTAAGCTCAAACAGGTGGTAGATCTTATATCATGAATTCCCATTTTGTGGAGACAGAAACTGATTCATTGAAATTTCAAAATTCTAACAGAAGATTAGGCTGTTGAGAAAGGCCGGCTGAAAGCTCAAGACCCCTGCTATTCTACCTGGTCTCTGAGCCCCACTGGACCTGACAAGCCTCTCACTGAAATAACAGGCTTCCCACGTGGCTCAGTGGTAAAGAATCCACCTGTCAATGTAGGAGACACAGAAGGCATGGGTTTGACCCCTGGCTTGGGAAGATCCCCTTGAGGAGGAAACGGCAACCCACTCTATTATTCTTGCCTAGAAAAGTCCCATGGACAGAGGAGCCTGGTGAGTTACAGCCCATGATGTTGCAATAGAGTTGGACACAACTGAGCATGCGTTGGGAATATTGTCCCAAGCAGGCAGCCATATTCATAACACAGAGGTCAGATATGGTGGGAGGGAGAGTACATGCAACATCAGATGTGGAGTTTAATTTTAGTCTTGACCAAATTTTGTAAATAAAATCTAAAAAGCTACCATTTACTTAAAGGTTACTGTGTAACAGTCTCTCTACTAACCCAGGTACACCAGACTTCCCAGTCTGAAGAGATCTTTCACCTTTTAATGCCCAAGTACAAGCAGTACAAATCCCTTTTCATGGTAGCAGGAAGTCCAGGCTTTTAGCAGGCTCCCCCACTAGGTATTCCTGAGCTGCCTCGGGACCTGCGTCTTCTGTCTCTTCTGCAGTGTTTGCTACCATGCCCTCAGGCGGGATGACCCAGTGACCCTCCCTCCTGTGCTCCCCCTCCTCAGGACCCTTCCCCAAAATGGCTCACAACAAAGCGAGGCTGGTGGCTAATAAGACTTTACTGAGGACCTGAGGTGACAGGAAGGAATTCAAGAGAAGAAAAAAATTCATTCTTAAACCTGGTTTTGCTCACCCATTCATTTATTCATTCAACTATGTGCTGAGCACCTTCTAGAACAGCAGCTTTCCCATGGCTATATTCTGTAGACTAGTGGGTAAGAAAGCTTCAAGCCCCTCCCTGAGGTCTCCTGTCTTATTCTTCTCTGCCTCGAACTTGCAGCCCTGCTGTGGCGACACCATACCCTGGGTGGTACCCCCACACACACCCAACAAGGAGCATGCTCAGGAGCATAAGCCAGGGGCCAGCTCCAGCCCCTGAGAAAGTGGCTTATTTTCATTAGTGTTGTTGTGAAGTCTGACCTAGAATAACAACATTTAACAGATAATAATTATTGAGTGTTTTTTATCAGACATGAACTTCAGCAGATTAACTCATTTAATCCTCATGACCCTAAGAGAAAGGTGATATTATTAATTCTCATTTTTACCCATTAGAAAAATGAGACACAGAAACTTAAGTAACTTGCCCAAGGTCACAGCATTGCCAAGGAAGAGAAGCAGGATTATGAACCCAAGAAGCTTGGCCCCAGAGTTCATGCTTTTAATTACTGTACAGTATCACTTTCCAAACACACACACGCACGCCAAAGAGGAACTTCCTAATAACCTTCAATCCAACACTCTACCTCTAGGAATTTATTCTATTAGTACAAATACACATGTGCGTAAAAGTGTCTCCAAGAATGTTTATGGCAGCAGTGTTTATAATCAAAAAGGTAACTGTTAATCAGTAGAAGACAAGTTAACTTATAAGAAAAGAGCCATACGATTGAATACAATGCAGCTATTAAAGAGAAGAATGTAGAGCCTTCCGGTTTAACAAGATGTACTGATGGAGCGCCTGTATTTATATCATTGCCTTTCTAAGAAAGCATGAGGATAATAGTAATGGAATCTTTTTAAAAGCTGAAGTTCACAACACTGAAGAGAACAGACAGGAGGCCACTAATACACAAGAAAACTCAACAAGTGTCTGTATAACAAAAAGCAGATGAAACAGTACTGTTGCAGGAAGGCGTCCCCTTCCAGGGCCTGAAACTGAGCTCTTGTCTAACACTCGGAAATGAATTGTCTGAGGAGACACATGTGCTGGCAAAGCAAGAGGTTTTATTGGGAAAGGCACCCGGGGGAGGGCAGTAGGGTAAGGAAACCCAGGAGAACTGCTCTGCCCCGTGGCTCGCAGTCTCGGGTTTTATGGTGATGGGATTAGTTTCTGGGTGGTCTTTGGCCACCGGAATCATTGTAATTCAGGGTCTTTCCTGGTGGTACACGCAACACTCAGCCAAGATGGATGCTAGCGAGAGGGATTCTGGGAAGTGGAAGGACACACGGTGTCTCCTTTCGACCTTTCCAGAACTCTTCTGATTGGTGGTGGCTTATTAGTTCCATATTCCTTATCAGGATCTCCTGTCATAAAACAACTCATGCAAATGGTTACTATGGTGGCTGGCCAGGGTGGGCGGTTTCAATCAGTGTGCTTCTCCTAACAGTACTAATTAATTTTTAAAATAAAGCAGAAAGCCACCATACTGAGTGGTACCTCATGGAGGCTCTTGGCTTGGATAGTAGAACTGAAGTGAGTGGAAGTTGCTTAGTCGTGTCCAACTCTTTGAGACCCCATGGACTATTCAGTCTGAGGAATTCTCCAGGCCAGAATACTGGAGTGGGTAGCTGTTCCCTTCTCCAGCAGATCTTCCTGACCCAGGAATCAAAATCAAACCAGGGTCTCCTGAATTTCAGGCAGATTCTTTACCAACTGAGCTATCAGGGAAGCCCATGGAACTGAAGAGTAGGTCTGAAAATGTAGGTCTGGATATGGAAGTCAAAAGTTCCTACCCCTCCTCTACCTGTGGGAAGACTATTAAATAAATAAATAAAAGAAAGAATGAATGAATGCTCAAATAAATAAATGAATAAATACAATAAAAATTATGGTAGGAGTCAGGGTCTTATTTAAACATCTAAGTTATTCAATGAACTGTGTAATCAGTTCTTATCTAAACTATTGATTGAATTGTTTAATGAAATAGTCAGGATAACTAGTGTGGATGTCAATATCCAAAAATAAAGCCCCTCTTGTTCTTTATTTAGATGCCACATCATAGCAGAAAGCTCCCTGCCAGTTCACTAAAAGTGCACAGGTCAGTTGATAAATCACACCAACATTCACAGAGCTCCCTGTCAACTTCAAACTCCTCTCTTAGGTAAAAATACAAATCATAAGACATCACCAGACATGTGAGAAGAACTGCAACATCAATGACAGCAACCAAGAAAAAGATCCAAACAGGCGAGGACAAGGGAATGTCAGGAGAGTTGGCAACCACATCTGCCACCCAAAGTTAGGGACAAGTTTGCAGCAAACGACACTGCAGCTAGATTCTGAGTGATGGGGGAGGATAAAAGTGAAGAATCTTTGCAGCTTGAAACCAAGAACATTCTCTGAGTCTGCAGGAGTCATGACAGGAAGCCTAGAGAATCTGAACACGTTCATTCACTCTGCTCTTAAAACTGCTTACATAGCTATAATAATGTAAACACGATTCACACTTCTTGAACTCTCAGAATTAGTATACAGGCCAGTAGTGGCAAACTGGTGGCTCTCAAGCAAAATTAGGCCTCCAGAGGTGTTTTGTATAGCTGATGACGTTTTAAAATTTTTATTGCACCTCTGTTAGATCGCAGAAACTACCACTCTCTGTTTCCTTCACTCAGTTCACAAGTTTATGTAAGCGGAACCCTGCAGAATTTGTGGTCCAGGGTAGGTATTTGTTATTTTTGATGTTCAGCATCCTTTCCCTCTTTCTTTTGATTTCCTTTGGAGGAACCCCTTCTGTGCCTTGGGTGGAGCTCCAGACCTGGTTCCAGAGGTGGTGATTAGATAATCGGCATACCCAGGGCCCTCAGTTCCAGCAATGGGTTCAGAGATGAGCCTGAGAACACAGGGTTCCAATCCTAAAGAATCCTGAAGTTTGACTGGGAAGAAACTTCCTCTCTTTCCACTGAGTTTATTGGATTTGAGCTTGAGAAAGTGAAAATCTGGAGCAGGTGCCAACATCTTGCCTCCGTGACTAGAGAGAAAGAAGCTAAGTCCTGACAACACCTATAAATGAAGCTTTGCATCAGGCTGCATTCTCCCCCAATGCTCTGCTGTTATGTGAGCAAATTTCCTTTCCTTTTCCTTTTTCATTTGAGCTTTCTGTCACTCCCTACTGAAAGAGTTCAAATCACTATATGACCTGCAGGGCTTCCCTGGCGGCTCACCGGGTAAAGAATTCACTTGCAATGCAGGAGACCTGGGTTCAATCCCTGGGTTGGGAAGATCCTCTGGAGAAGGGAACGGCTACACACTCCAGTATTCTGACCTGGAGAACTCAATGAACTATATAGTCCGCAGGTACCAGCAAATCACCGGAGAAGACTTCATTATGGTTACAGAACAGAATGAGGACATAATCCACCTTGGCAATGGCAAGATAAAGGGGGAGCTGAGTGACTCTACAAAAGGGGAAAGTTGCAGAGAAGATGATATAAGTAGAGAGAAGGGTTAGGTTTGCTCATGTTCTTATATTTTAAAGTCAGGAAATGCTTTCTATGGTGGATGCAAAGAGAAATAGAGTTAGATGTGGTGTTGGAGGCTGCCGAGGTCACCAAAGGGAGGATTGTAAATAGAGACGGAGCAATATTGGAAAGAGATGGTGTGGAGTAAGTGCTAAATGCTCACCTATCTTATTAGAAAAGTAATGGATAATGTCTAGCACTGATAAATAGAGACATAAGCATAAGTTAGTGGGATGGTTCATCATCCATCAGAGCAGACTGTCAATAGATAATATTTTACATCAATAAATTAAGGAATATAAACCTTTCACTTATAATACAGTTCTGTTTATCAGAAAAACTAAAAGACAGATAAAAAGTTACCTTGGAGCAAGGCAAGAAGTTCTCTTCTTGCCTTGCTCCAAGGAGATGAGACAGACAGTTCTCTTCTGTTATGAACCCTTATGTATGGTTCATGCTAAAATCATGCGCAAGTTTTATTTTAATTCATTTTTTTATTAGGAATAAAGTCAATTTATATGTCACAATATGGGAAATCCTCAAGATACATTTTGAATGACAAAGCAAGTTGGAAACAAGTTGTATATAATACGTTCCCAATTGTATTAAACTCATGTATATATCTATATATACCCTTATATAGATATATACATGAGTGTGTTTACATTTATGTAGAAAATTTGCAGAAGTATGCCCTATAAAGTTAGTATCTGTCTCTGGAGAGAGAGCGTCTCATTAAATGTCCGGCCTGGTAAGGAGACACTTTTCATGGTTTACCCTGTTGTCTGAATTTTTTTAACTTTATGCAAATATTTTTCAATTAAAAAAAAAAACGAAACTAGCCTAGAAGCATTCCAGGGTAACATGGCACCAACATAATTATTTCTAGGCAGAGTCTCAGATAAAAGTTGAAGACTTAGCTGAAATGACGTCTCCAAAGAGAAGACTGACAGGGCTGATATCAGTCACCTAAGAGTGAATGAAGTCATTCTGTGCCATCATCAGAATGCCTTAAGGATGTGAATCATTTTCCGTACAGAACTCCGAGGTGAAACACTAACGGGGGGGACATATTTATTTAAATGATGTTAATATATTGAGAAGCCACTGTGTGTCAGATTCTGAGTGTGGTGTTGTCGTGAGCATGAGCTAAACAAGACAGGATCCTTGCTTTCCTGGGGCTCCCAGGCCAGGGGGCATATGAGAGAGTGTGTCAAGCGGTAAGGGAAGCCCGCTGGCTCCCGGAAATGAAATGGGATATGCAGGGAAGGATGACTGACCCACAGCCCAGGTCTGCGGACATTCACTTTCTCCTTTGAGATCCCACTCATCCCTGCCCTACCACAGAACCTGGGGCTGGTAGAGGGGCAGAGGCCCTGCCCTCCCCTTCACAAATCCAGCCCAAGAAAACCACACCTGTCCCTCCTCCTCCACGGCTCAGCTAACACTAACCTATGATTGTGATGGTTGATTTTAGGTGACAACTTGATCGAGCTAAGGATGCCCAGATTGCTGCTAAGACGTGATTTCCAGGTGTGTCCTTGAGGGTGTCTGCAGGAAAGAGGAGCATTTGAGGGAGTAGATGCCTCTCTCCAGTGTGGGTGAGTGCCTGCCAGGTCATTGAGAAGCCAAGAGCACAGAAAGTGGAGGAAGAGTGATTTCATTCTCTCTCTCTCTCGAGACATCCATCTTCACCTGCCTTCGGGCACCGGTGCTCCTGGTTCTCTGACTTTGAGATTCAGATAGGGGTTTGCACCATCAGCTGTCTGATTCTCAGGCCTCTGGACTTGGACTGACTCACAGCAGCTTGCCTGATTCTCCAGCTCACAGACAGCAGGTCATGATACCGCCTGGCCTCCATAACCATGTGAGCCAATTTCTATAATAAATCTCTTACATCTTCCTACCTAGTTATCTAAATATCTGTGTGACCATTGGTTCTCTTTCTCTGATGAGCCCTGACTAAATATATAGTGGTTTGGAAGCAGACTCTACTGATTACAAAAGGGAATCACAGCTCTCAAAACCCTGTTCTTTTTTTTTCACGCTGCTAGGTAACATCACTCTCTGTGTCCCAGAGCCCCAGGAGAGCCCTTCAGTGTCCCAAGGGCTTCCCACTTCCTCCTTCCTGTCTAGTATCCTAGTCTTACCCTGTCTAGACTCCTTAGAGACTTGGCTCAAGAGCCAAGGCCCTAAGAGCGGAAGGGGCACCCCTTCCTCCCGAGAGTCGCCGTGCTGGATGTTTCCTCCCGGAGAGTGATTGACTCTGGGAACATCCCCTGTCCTAACAGAACACGCTCCTTTGCCTCCAGGCCTTACCCCACCTCCTAGTGAGACAATCACCCCAGAATTCAGGGGACCCTCACCAGTCCCTGAAAGCAGCAGGAAGGACCAGCTTCTTCCTAAACATGGAGGAAGGAAGGTCACCTATAGGCGAGAGGAATAGCAGGGGAAAGGCAGGAAGCAGGTCCCTCAACTGTCAGACCCAGCAACACAGCTGTGCTCCTAGTCCAGGTCGATAACAGTGTCATTGTGTGATCCCACATCCTCTCCCCCTCCTCATATTTATTTTAAAATCAAAGCGAATTAAAAATAAGTTTAAAAAGAAAACAAAGTAAAACAAAAGATAAATAAAAATATGCTTCCTTTTTTTTTGGTAAAAATTTCTCAAACACTTCTGAGACTATTGAAAATGCCCTTATTATTTTTTTGCAAACTGAGATTGGACTATACATGCCTCAGATGAAGACTGTCCTTCCCTCACATTTCCAGAATTCTCTTTACCCATATTTTTAATCCTCACACAGAAATCCCAGCTTATTACAACATAAATCTTTTGGGGGGAGCAAAAGCAAAAGCTTCCTTGCTTTCCACCCAAAAGCACAGCTGAAATTAAAAGGTCTGACAGATCAGGTAGGCTGAAAAAAGTCAAACCTCTCTGATGCTCAGCTAGTCTCCAAGCTTCAGGATTATATTTCTATCATTATAGCTTCAACAGATACTTCTGGGAAATACTGATCTGTCAGGTTCCTAATTAGTCTTTTTCAGTGGGGCCCTTGATCTCGAGTAGAGTCTATATTCCCCAGATGTACCCATTTCCCAGATCCTTCCACCATTCTTCTTGGTCCACAGCCTGCCACCACGGGGTGTTTTCAGCCCCCAGGGGTGACTATAAAGCAAGCAGTGGGTGTTGGGAGCAGCGCTGATGAGTTCACAGATAAAATATATCCTTAGGACAGTGGCTAGTCTATCTCATCACACAGTTACTATGATGTTTTTTTTTTTTTAAGTAATTTTATTTATTTATTTTTGTGCTGAGTCTTCATTGCTGTGGGCAGGCTTTTTCTAGTTGTGGCAGGTGCGGGGGGCTACTCTCTAGTTGCAGTGTGCGAGCTTCTCATTACATTGGCTTCTTTTGTTGTGGAGCATGGGCTCTAGGGAGCAAGGGCGTTAGTAGTTGTGGCACGTGGGCTCAGTAGCTGCAGTTCCCAGGCTCTAGAGCACAGGCTCAATAGTTAATGGCACACAGACTTAGTTGCTCCGAGGCATGTAGGATTTTCTCAGACCAGGGATGGAACCCATGTCTCCTGCATTGGCAGGTGGATTCTTTACCACTGAGCCACCAGGGAAACTCTACTATGATGTTTTATCCATAGATAGTCTCTGGATGTATATAAGGTTTTGCTCTAGTAGTTTCAGAGTAAAAAGGCATCTGCCCTAAACCACATACCTCATGCCCTTCCCCAACAGCTACACCTGGGCAGTGGTTCATCCTGTATTCACATGTCACCTTCCTTAGGACTTGCAGACCCTTGCAGTCTCCATTCTCCCAGGGGCAGGTGTGGTAACCATGCTTGTTTTCCTCCTCTACTGGTGGTGATGAAGGAACGAGGAGGGCAGGTCCCCTGCCAGTTGGCCACAAATTAGAAATCTTTATACTGTAGTAAGAAAATAATAAAAAGGATTCTAAAGCATCATATATGATCTCATTGGTTAAAAAGAAAGAAACTGAGTTTTAAATAAAAAGTGAGTATGTGTCTTGATATGGTTCAAAGGTTTTGTGCAAGTCCTAAGTGACTAAAGAGTAGTAAAATAACAGTGAAAGTCACTCAGTCACGTCCGACTCTTTGCAACCTCATGGACTCTAGAGTCCATGGAATTCTCCAGGCCAGAATACTGGAGTGAGTAGCCTTCCCCTTCTCCAGGGGATCTTCCCAACCCAGGGATCGAACCCAGGTCTCCCGCATTGCAGGTGATTCTTTACCAGCTGAGCCACAAGAAAACCCAAGAATACTGGAGTGGGTAGCCTATCCCTTCTCCAGGCGATCGTCCCAACCTAGGAATTGAACTGGGGTCTCCTGCATTGCAGGCGGATTCTTTACCAACTAAGCTATGTGGGAAGCCCCAGTGAAAGAATCTAACTAACAGTGAAAGAATCTAACTAACAGTGAAAGAATCTAACTAAAATAACAGTAAATAATGTCTTAGCTCTGGCTGCTATAACAAAATACCATAGACTGGGTGGCTTAAACAGCAGACATTTATTTCTCACAGTTCCTGATTGGGAAGTCTAAGATCCAAGTTAGTTCTAAAAGATCTTGTAGGTCTTCATAAAACCATTCAACTTCAGCTTCTTCAACATTACTGGTTGGGGCATAGACTTGGATAACTGTGATATTGAATGGTTTGCCTTGGAGACGAACAGAGATCATTCTGTCGTTTTTGAGATTGCATCCAAGTACTGCATTTCGGACTCTTTTGTTGACCATGATGGCTACTCCATTTCTTCTGAGGGATTCCTGCCCACAGTAGTAGATATAATGGTCATCTGAGTTAAATTCACCCATTCCAGTCCATTTTAGTTCGCTGATTCCTAGAATGTCGACGTTCACCCTTGTCATCTCTTGTTTGACCACTTCCAATTTGCCTTGATTCATGGACCTGACATTCCAGGTTCCTATGCAGTATTGCTCTTTACAGCATCGGATCTTGCTTCTATCACCAGTCACATGCACAACTG
>SJYT01010353.1:239336-333410 GCA_006410635.1 Cephalophus harveyi
GATCCAACCAGTCCATTCTGAAGGAGATCAACCCTGGGATTTCTTTGGAAGGAATGATGCTAAAGCTGAAACTCCAGTACTTTGGCCACCTCATGCGAAGAGTTGACTCATTGGAAAAGACTCTGATGCTGGGAGTGATTGGGGGCGGGAGGAGAAGGGGACGACCGAGGATGAGATGGCTGGATGGCATCACTGACTCGATGGATGTGAGTCTGAGTGATCTCCGAGAGATGGTGATGAACAGGGAGGCCTGGCGTGCTGCAATTCATGGGGTCGCAAAGAGTCGGACACGACTGAGCGACTGAACTGAACTGAACTGAAGATCCAAGTGCCAGGCAATTCCATTCCAGATGAGTGCCCCCTTCCTGGCTTGCAGCTGTGTCCTCACAGGGCAGAGACAGAGCCCTGGTGACTCTTGCTGTTCTTAGAAGGTCACTAATACCATCATGAGGGCCTCACCCTCATGACCCTATCTTGAACCTAAATACCTCCCAAAACCCACCACCCCCCAGTTCCCATCACATTGTGGTTTAGGGCTTCAACATGTGGATTCTGAAAAGTCATGAACATTCAGTCTATACCAATAATTTAAGCGGTTTAAATTCATAAGGACAAGAGGCAATAGATGATAAGACATATAAAAGGAAATTGGAGGAGAGTGAGAACTGTCTTAGCTGAATGAAACCCATGTGTCTGAAAAGGATGTGAGATGATAAGCAAGCTAATCTTCTCCATACACTTGTCTTAGCACTCCATCCAAAGGTTTAGAAATTGGAGGCACCAGGTCATTTGGGGGTTTGGAAGAGTGGGAGATCGTTTGAAAATTCTTGAAAGGGCACTCAGGTGCCATGACCTTTCTTTAGTCCATGCAGCCAAGATACTGCTCCCTCCACAGAAAATTAGACTGTTATTCACTGAATCAGGAAGTTTCTGGGCACCCCCGTTACCTCTTAGTAACCATGTTTATTTTCTACATCTGTAGATTGGGATTGACATATACACACTACTATATAAAAAATAAATAACTAGTAAAACCTGCTCTATAGCACAGGGGACTCTTCTCAATACTCTGTAACGACCTATACGGGAATAGAATTGTTAAAAGAGTGGAGATATAAATCAAGGTGTTGCTGCAGCAACTCCTGTGTGAGAACCAAGGAAGGGTTCTCCCCAAAAGTTTTCAGAGGGGGCACGGCCAACACCTTGATGTGAGACTTGCACCTTCCAGGACTGTGAGGAAATATGTTTCTGCTGTATTTACTTACCCAGTTACATTTATTTGTCTTTATTTACCCAGTTTATTTGTTGTATTTATTTACCCAGTTGATAGTACTTTGAGACAACAGCCCTGGGAAACATACAGTGTGTTCACATGAATCAAGAAGGAAGTCATGAATTTTAATTTCTGTCACATAGAAAACTTTTGATCTAGTGAAACAATTTTCCTGATAGTCTTTCTATCTCAGTCTTGGGACAGCAGCATTTGAAAAAATAAACAATTTCAAGACTTCAACAGTGTATTTTGAAAGCATATTATCATATAGGCTTTGCATGTCCGTCATCAGTATTGTACAATGAGAGCTGGTATTGACATAGACTGTTAGGGAAGCCTTTGCCTCAAAGAGCAAATTATACTTTGTATACAGCATTTACTTGTGCAGACATGAACTGGAAAACACATCTACAACACCAACACCTAAGATCAGTTGGATAGTCTTAGTCTTACCTTGTGTCTTATAGCAAGAAACTTATCACCTTTGCATGCACGTTTGTAGCATTAAGTAATATAAACCCATTTGATGTCATGTTTCCTTAGCACTCTGTTCTTAACCTCTATGTAGGTTTTAGTACCTGTGTTAGAGTTATTTGTTTTCATGTCTGTTTCTCCCAAAGATGACACGTTTTTCACAATCAGGAATCCTTCTTCATTTATCTTTGCACCTTCAGCCCAAGCAGGGTGCTGGACTGTGCTGTCACTTCAGTCATGTCTGACTCTTTGTGACTCTTTGGACCATAGCCCACCAGAGTCCTCTATCCATGGGATTCTCCAGGCAAGAATAGTGGAATGGGTTGCCATGCCCTCCTGCAGGGGATCTTCCCAACCGAGGGACTGAACCCAATTCTCTTATGTCTCCTGCATTGGCAGGCAGGTTCTTTACTGCTATACAGAAGCCCCCAAGAATGGTGCTGGGACCAAAATATGTGTCCAACAAATGGTGTAGAGAAAAAAAAAAAAAAAAAAACCTAAGTTCAGGATATGCTTAGTGCTTAGTTGCTCAGTTGTGTCTGACTCTTTGTGACCCCATGGACTATAGCCCACCAGGCTCCTCTGTCCATGGGGATTCTCCAGACAAGGATACTGGAGTAGGTTGCCATTCCTTCCTCTAGAGGATCTTCCCAACCCAGGGATCGAACCCAGGTCTCACTCATTGCAGGCATATTCTTTACCATCTGAGCCACCAGGGAAGGCCAAGAGTACTGGAGTGGGTTGCCATTCCCTTCGCCAGGGGGATCTTCCCAACCCAGGAATCAAACCCAGGTTTCCTGCATTACAGGTGAATTCTTTACCATCTGAGCCACCAAAGAAGCCTAAGATCAGGATAGAACACCTTTTTACGCTTACTCACAATTAACTAGAAAATTTTATATTTTAAAACAATTTCCCATGAAGTTAGTAACTGTTATTATATCACAATTATCCTCTTTATTTGATGAGATAAAACTTTTACTGTCCCAAGAATCTTATATCTGACAGCATAGCTGGAGAGAGGTCTGGGGCAACCACAAGCTGCACCTACTATCTACAGGGAATAATCAGGGAGGCTTCCCAATGGCTCAGTAAGGAATCTGCCTGCAATGCAGGAGACAAAGGAGACGTGGGTTGAATCCTTGGGTCTGGAAGATCCCCTGGAGGAGGACATGGCAACCCACCCCAGTATTCTTGCCTGGAAAATTCCATGGACAGAGGAACCTGGCAGGGTACAAGTCCTTGAGGTCACAAAAGAGTCAAACAAAACTGAGCTTGAGCAGGGAGGGGACAAGCTATATATCTAGAGTCGGACCACATATGTCTTTGAGATTTCTCAGTAGATTGCCACCTGCTGGTTTTAAGATCACATCTCTGTATAAACTTGTTTCTCTTACTCAGAGAGCAATAAGACAAGCATGATGGGGCCATGGTGATACACTTGAAACAGTAGTGGGCTCAAGTCCCAATCCTTTCTCTGTAGAGCTCTGTGACCATGGACAAATCATGAAGTCTCTCTTGGCTTTCATTTCTCTAGGTGGAAACTAAAGGTCTAGGGCTACTTCTGCTCTGGGACCATTCTGGGAGTGTTTCTCTGTCAGAGATCCATGAGTTAAGGTCCATTATTGCCGGATCATATCTAAATCTCTGATCTGTAAATACACCATCCCTCAATTGTTGTGATACTTGAGAAGATCAGGGAATTAGGATGTATGTGGATTTTCAGATGCTTAAGGAATGGTTCAGAGTGACCAACAGGCAGTACTCTGAGCGTAGGATCTCTGAGATCACCTTGGTAGGGATAGCTATGAGTTTGTCTGGGAGCTCCTTTACCTGGGGGTTCCCAGTTCCCCTGCCTTTAGTAACAAGATGTGGTTAGCCTGCTTTTCTAAGACCACTTTCATACTATCTTTTAAGGACTTTACACAATAACAGAAGCACTCTTGTTTTGTTTTGAGTCTCCATATCCTTGACTTTGGCTACACGGGCACAGGAGAGCTGAGAGGAGCTACTCCATGTTCAAGATCAGGAGGGGCGGTGGTGAGGAAATACCCCTCATCCAAGATAAGGAGCAGTGGCTGCACTTTGCTGGAGCAGCCGTGAAGAAATACCCCATGTCCAAAGTAAGCGAAACGCAAGTAAGAAGGTAAGTGTTGCAAGAGGGCATCAGAGGGCAGACACACTGAAACCATAATCACAGAAAACTAGCCAATCTGCTCACATGGACCACAGCCTTGTCTAACTCAATGAAACTAAGCCATGCCATGTGGGGCCACCCAAGATGGGTGGGTCATGGTGGAGAGGTCTGACAGAATATGGTCCACTGGAGAAGGGAATGGCAAACCACTTCAGTATTCTTGCCTTGAGAACCCCATGAACAGTATGAAAAGGCAAAATGATAGGATATTGAAAAAGGAACTCCCTGGGTCGGTAGGTGCCCAATGTGCTACTGGAGATCAGTGGAGAATTAACTCCAGAAAGAAAGAAGGGATGGAGCCAAAGCAAAAACAATACCCAGTTGTGAATGTGACTGGTGATAGAAGCAAGATCCGATGCTGTAAAGAGCAATACTGCATAGGAGCCTGGAATATCAGGTCCATGAATCAAGGCAAATTGGAAGTGGTCTAACAGGAGATGGCAAGAGTGAACATTGACATTCTAGGAATCAGCGAACTAAAATGGACTGGAATGGGTGAATTTAACTCAGATGACCATTATATCTACTACTGCGGGCAGGAATCCCTCAGAAGAAATGGAGTAGCCATCATGGTCAACAAAAGAGTCCGAAATGCAGTACTTGGATGCAATCTCAAAAATGACAGAATGATCTCTGTTCGTCTCCAAGGCAAACCATTCAATATCACAGTTATCCAAGTCTATGCCCCAACCAGTAATGCTGAAGAAGCTGAAGTGGAACGGTTTTATGAAGACCTACAAGATCTTTTAGAACTAACACCCAAAAAAGATGTCCTTTTCATTATAGGGGACTGGAATGCTAAAGTAGGAAGTCAAGAAACATCTGAGGTAACAGGCAAATTTGGCCTTGGAATATGGAATGAAGCAGGGAAAAGGCTAATAGAGTTTTGACAAGAGAACGCACTGGTCATAGCAAACACCCTCTTCAAACAACACAAGAGAAGACTCTACACATGGACCAGATGGTCAACACCAAAATCAGATTGATTATATTCTTTGCAGTCAAAGATGGAGAAGTTCTATACAGTCAGCAAAAACAAGACCAGGAGCTGACTGTGGCTCAGATCATGAACTCCTTATTGCCAAATTCAGACTCAAATTGAAGAAAGTAGGGAAAACCACTAGACCATTCAGGTATGACCTAAATCAAATCCCTTATGATTATACAGTGGAAGTGAGGAATAGATTTAAGGGATGAGTACCAGACCACCTGACCTGCCTCTTGAGAAATGTGTATGCAGGTCAGGAAGCAACAGTTAGAACTGAACATGGAAGAACAGACTGGTTCCAAATAGGAAAAGGAGTACATCAAGGCTGTATATTGTCACCCTGTTAATTTAACCTCTATGCAGAGAACATCATGAGAAACGCTGGGCTAGAAGAAGCACAAGCTGGAATCAAGATTCCCAGGAGAAATATCAATAATCTCAGATATGCAGATGACACAACCCTTATGGCAGAAAGTGGAGAGGAACTAAAAAGCCTCTTGATGAAAGTGAAAGAGGAGAGCGAAAAATTTGGCTTAAAGCTCAACATTCAGAAAATGAAGATCATGGCATCTGGTCCCATCACTTCATGGGAAATAGATGGGGAAACAGTGGAAACAGTGGCTGACTTTATTTTCTTGGGCTCCAAAATCACTGCAGATGGTGATTGCAGCCATGAAATTAAAAGACGCTTACTCCTTGGAAGGAAAGTTATGACCAACCTAGATAGTGTATTCAAAAGCAGAGACATTACTTTGCCAACAAAGGTCTGTCTAGTCAAGGCTATGGTTTTTCCAGTGGTCATGTATGGATGTGAGAGTTGGACTGTGAAGAAAGCTGAGCACCAAAGAACTGATGCTTTTAAAAGAGGTCTGCCTTTAAACGTAAAATATCTTTCATCTGTCTTTATATTGATGACCTGCTGAAATGCTCAAATAGCAATATTTAGAGTATTTTCTGTTCAATTAAAGTTTATCATTAAAATTAATTTACCTTTAAAAAAAAGAAGAATTTATGCTTTTGAACTGTGGTGTTGGAGAAGACTCTTGAGAGTCCCTTGGACTGCAAGGATATCCAACCAGTCTATCCTAAAGGAGATCAGTCCTGGGTGTTCATTGGAAGGACTGATGCTAAAGCTGAAACTCCAGTACTTTGGCCACCTCATGTGAAGAGTTGACTCATTGGAAAAGACCCTGATGCTGGGAGGGATTGGAGGAAGGAGGAGAAGGGGATGACAGAGGATGAGATGGCTGAATGGCATCCCCAATTTGACAGACATGAGTTTGAGTGAACTCCAGGAGTTGGTGATGGACAGGGAAGTCTGGCGTGCTGCGATTCATGGGTTCACAAAGAGTCCGACAGGACTGAGTGACTGAACTGAACTGATCCTTGACTTTCTCTTCTTCTACCTGAATTAACTGTACCAGAATTAATTCTGCAACCAGAAGCATATGAGGGGGGCCTTCAGGTTCTCAAGCAGGCTGATGCTTGCTAAGATGAGACCCATGGGTGCACCCAGCTCTATTAGATTTCCTCTCACACCGCTGTACTTCAAAGTCCCCTCTCTCCATTTCTTTTGTAAAACTGTCTCTCCTGCACATTGGAAGATCATCGTATCCATTTTCATAACCATCAGGTATCATGGTTTGGGCAGCAAGAGTAAGACAACTCAAGAGAAAATGGTCACAGCAGCAGAAAGATTAGTTGGCTCACATAGGAGAATGGACAACTGGCTTTGGACAAGGTTACACACAGGAATACACAGACATCCTCCCCTCTCCTCTGGCCATTTCCAGCCACCACTTGAAAGCTCTCAAGTCATTCCCAAGGGCCATGCCCTTGGACGGTCCATTGCCAGTTCAGGTTCTGTGGGCAGGGGATAAGCTGGTGGAGTTGCCCCAAGGGCAGGCTTGGAAGATAAAGGAACTGGCTTTTTCTGTCTCTTGCCAAAATACACATTGCCTGTCAAGGAGGTTTTGGTGAACTCCAGTAACTGTGCCTAAAATCACAGCCCTGATAACCCTCATGCTCCCTACTGGAAGCCCCCTCCAGAATTAAACAGTTTATTTTTCAAGTGAAGCTTGTCAAGTAAATGAAGGCGTGCTCTCTTAGCCAGCTGGGGCTCCTATGACGAAACACCATAGGCTGGGTGCCTTAAAAACAACAGAAATGCATTGCTCACATCCTGGAGGCTGGTCCAAGGGCCATCCAAGGTCAAGAAACCTGCAGATTCAGTGTCTGGTGAGAGCCTTCTTCCTGATTCATAGATGGGTCTTCTTTTTTTTTTAAAAGACTTAATTTTTTAGCTCAGTTACACGTTCCTAGCAAAGTTGGAGGAAAGTACAGAAATTTCCCATATAGCCCACCCCACCCCCACACATGATAGCCTCTCCCATTATCAACATCCCCCCTCCAGAGTGGTATGTTCGTTACACTTGAGGAACACACAGTGACCCCACGTGATCAGCCGGAGCCCACAGTTTGCATTACAGTTCACTCCTGGAGCTGCACGTTTTATGTAATGTACGTGTACTGTATAATGATGTGTAAGCATCGTAACAGTAGATGGCTGTCCTCCTCCTGGGTCCTCGCGTGGAGGAGGTGGGGAGTGAGCTTTCTCGGGTCTTAAAACATTTTCTTTCTTTCTTTTTGGTTGTGCCGGGTCTTTGTTGCTGTGGAGTCTTTCTCTAGTGGCATCGAGCAGGGGCTCCTCTCGAGTTGCTGTCAGCGGGCTTCGTTGAGAAGTATGGGCTCCCGGCACTGGGCTGCAGTTGCGGTGCACGGGCTTCAGTTGCCTCTGTGGCATGTGGAATCTTCCTGGCCCAGGGATCGAACCCATGTCCCCTGCATTGGCAGGTGGATTCTCAACCACTGGACCACCAGGGAAGTCCTCGGGTAATCCCGGTACTGAGCCCTCATGGCTTAATCACCTCCCCGAGCCCCCATCTCCAAATATCATCACACTTGGGGTTAGATTTCAGTGTAGGGATTTGGGGAGGACACAGACAGTCAATGGCTAGCACTTTTAAGACTTCCTCCTGCTGATTTTTGAGGAACAATATTCCCATGCAATTCTGTTGTCTGCTAAGTTTGGCTCACTCACCCATTTCCTAACACAATCTGCTTGGCTCCATCAACAGATGTTTATAGAAAGTAAGTTGTACGTGTCTCACCTGAGAAGGCTCACAATCCTCAGGCATGTTCAAATATTCATTTTAATTAGGCAAATTGATGATTATATTTCCTTGACACGTATCCTAATTAAGACTACTTTCTCCTAGCAAATAATGGTCTTTTTGAAAAGTTTATAACACCTGTTTTGAAGAAATTCTCAAAGGGAGAAATACCAAGATTAAAACATGCCTTCAAAATTACCTGCATTTAATTGTTTTCAGGTCCCAATCAGTTTTTCCAGTTCATTTATCGCTGGGTATTTCCCCCCTTGGAGTACAGGGATCATCAGTGGTTGACCTAAAAAGATGATTTCCCTGGACGTTTTAAGCCTCCACAGCTATTTCAGAGGTGCCAACTGTGTTCACTAATTCTGAATATTTCTTGGTCCCTCCTGGAAACCCTTTCACTTTCAGACAATAAATGAAATTTCTAAAGAATGAACTTACTTCCTCAGGTCTCACCTGAGGACTTCTCTAGGAACAATCAACCTGGAAATGTTGCTTCAAGCCTGAATAGGATTGAAAACATTATGTAAAACATTCTAACCTATCAATGAAGAAAACGAAGTGAATACCTTTAATTATACCATCCATGTAGGCCAGACCAGTTCCCTATTTAAGAAGGGTTCCTGTGACTAAAATAGGCGTTTCGATATATTCCCTCCTCACTCTCATTGTCTGTAAAAATCAGTGCCTAAAAAGTTCCCATTAGAACATCTCCAAAAGACAAGTGAACTTTTGTTTCTGAATGCCTTTTTTCTTTGCTTTTCTGTTTTTAAATGACTGTTGAGATACCATAACATTCACTCATTTTAAGTTTTACTGGTTTTTAATACATTTTGTGGAGTGGTACAGCATCACAGTTTTAGAACTCCTCCTCTCCCCAGAAATGGTGCTTTGTGTCCATTTTCAGTCTCTTTATGTTTCCATTCCCAGCAGAGTCAGCTACTAATTTACCTCTGTAGCTTTGCCTTTTCTGGACATTTCATATAAATGGAACCATATAATCTGTGGTCTTTTGTGACTCGCTTCTTTCCCTTAACATAATCTTTTTAGGATTCACCCATGTTGCAGTTTGTATCAGCACTTTGTCCCTTTCTACTGAATAATATTCCAGTGTATGGATTACCACATTTTGTTTGTCCACTCACCCATTGGTGAACATTTGGATAATTTTTTGGTCACTGATGGACCAAAAAATTGTCCACTGTCTCCCATTTGGACACTGGCTATCATGAAGAAAGCTGTTACGAACATCCACATAGAGTTCTTTTTGTAAGGAGATCCAACCAGTCCATTCTGAAGGAGATCAACCCTGGGATTTCTTTGGAAGGAATGATGCTAAAGCTGAAACTCCAGTACTTTGGCCACCTCATGCAAAGAGTTGACTCATTGGAAAAGACTCTGATGCTGGGAGGGATTGGGGGCAGGAGAAGAAGGGGACGACCGAGGATGAGATGGCTGGATGGCATCACTGACTCAATGGATGTGAGTCTGAGTGAACTCCGAGAGATGGTGATGAACAGGGAGGCCTGGCGTGCTGCGATTCATGGGGTTGCAAAGAGTCGGACACGACTGAGCGACTGAACTGAACTGATAGCATATATTTCATACTTCTACAGTCTCAGCATCAGTATTTTCATATAAGTGATATCATATGAGATTTGTCTTTCTTTTTCTGTCTTATGATAATCTCTAGGTCCCTCCATGTTGTTGCAAATGGATCTTTTTTATGGCTGTGTAGTGTTCAATTGTATATATATACCACATCTTTATCCATTTACCTGTTGATGGACATGTAGGTTGTTTCCATGTCTTGGTTATCATGAATAGTGCTGCTATGAATACCGGGGTGCATGTATCTTTTAATCATAGTTTTGTCTGGATATATGATCAGGAGTGGGATCGCTGAGTCACATGATAATTCTATTTTTAGTTTTCTGAGGAAACTTCATATTGTTTTTCAGAGTGGCTGCACCAACTTACATTCCTGCTGTTGTAGCCAGGCATTCTGGGAAACAAACTCACTCAGAAGGACGATGCAGACAGTGGAGTGCAGTTTATTACACCGGCGGGCCCAAGGCAGACTCTCCTCTTAGCCAAGGACCCCGACCAGTTTTTGTGAAAACCTTATCTACCCTAAGTGTAATTGCTCAAACTCACCTCCCCAAATTCCTTGAAACTAGTCTGAACAAAGGAAGAGAAAGACACAATCAAAGTTAACCCGTGATTCATATGCCTTAAGCCTAGGTAGTTAACAGTGGACAGTTATCAATAGGCCTGTGGTCATACCCCACTAAGCATAATAGAATTTATAATTCTATTTGGTTACGCAGATAATTAGGGTATTCTTTCAGGCAATGGAGAATCTAGGTATGGGCCCTGGGGCTCTCCCATCTGGGCGGCCTGGTTTTCCAGTTGGTATGTTGTTTCCATAGATACTGGGCATATAGCTCAAAGTCCAGTCAGGCCCAAGATGCAGTCCTGCTTTCAAAATGGAGCCTGTTATGTCTGTTTCCTCCTTCACTACCAACAGGGTGAGAGGGTTCCCTTTTTTCCTCCCCCTGTCCAGCATTTGTTATTTGTAGACTTCTTATTGATGGCCATTCAGATTGATATGAGCTACTCCTTGTAGCTTTGATTTGCGTTTCTCTGATGATCAGTGATGTTGAGTATCTCTCCGTGTGCCTTCTGACCATCTGTGTGTCTTCTTAAGACTTCCCTGGTGGCTCAGTGGTAAAGAATCTGCTTGCCAATGCAGGAGATGCAGATTTGATCCCTGGGTCAGGAAAATCTCCTAGAGAAAGAAAGAGCAACCCACTCCAGTATTCTGGCCTAGGAAGTCCTTTGCACAGAGGAGTCTGGTGGGCTACAGTCTATGGAGTTGCAAGAGTCAGGGACAACTTTGCCACTAAACAACAGCACTGTCTTCTTTAGAGAAATGTCTGTTTAGGTTTTTTTGCCCATTTTCTGATTGGATTATTTATTTTTTTACTGTTGAGTTGTATAAGCTGTGTATATATTTTGGATACTAAGCCCTTGTCACTCTTATCATTTGCAAATTTTCTCCCAGTCCATAGGTTGTCTTTTTGTTTTGCTTATGACTTCCTTTGCTGCACAAAAGCTTATAAGTTTGATTAGGTCTCATTTGTTTAGTTTCATCTTTCTTTCGATTGCGGGGAGACTGATATTAAGGTTTTTTTGTTTGGTTTCTTTTTTAGTTCAGAGAAATATTAAGGGAAAACAAGTAAGCAAGATTAGACCACGATTGACCTGCTTGGTTTACTCTTGTTGACGTTTTTGTGTGTCTGTGGCTGCACTGAGTTTTAGTAGTGGCATGTGGGATCTTTGTTGCATCATGCAGGACTTTATTTCCGGCACACAGACTCTAGTTGTCGCTCATGAGCTCAGTAGTTACAGCTTGCAGGTTTGGTTACTCCGTGGCATGTGGGATCTTAGTTCCCCAACCAGTGATCGAACCCATGTCCCCTGCATTACAAGGCAGATTCTTAACCACTGGACCACCAGGGAAGTCCCTCTTGTTGACATATTTTAATAAAAGTAATATATGTGTTCAGTTAGCAAATGCAAACTGGATTTTAAAGACACACAGGAATGAGCATGGACTGATGTTGGTTTGGTTTTGTATAACTAGAAAGGAAACAAAGTGTCTGAGTCCTAAGGTAAGATTTGGTGGAGGAAAATGCAGGCTGTTCTCTGGGATCACATCTGTTTTATTAACTGGAATCAAGGCCAACAGTTGATAGGGAGGACCCGTGAGGAGGTGCTAGAATTTCAGGAAAGGACAGAAGCCATGAAGCGGTCCTCTCTGAGAAGAGGAGAGCTCACTGACTAGGGGAATGAGGTGGGGCTGCCAGCTGCGCCCAGAGCTCCCTAAGACTGACAGTCGTGGAGCTGGTGTGAAACAGTCCTCTGGGTTGGGAACTTCTCTGCACCCATATTTTAGCTGCTCAGATGCAGGGACAGAGCCCAACAGAGAGAGATTTCATCAGGGTTGGCCGCAAGAGCCCTGGGCAAAAGCAGGGATTATAACACTGTTAAGCTCAGGAAGAAGGGAAATAAAGACACACAGGGCAGAGGTGTGATGGATTTAAATAAAGTGATGTGCTACATCCAAATGCTGGCTAAATGATGACCCCACGAGATGCTTGGCCTTAGTTCCTCCAGGGTCCCCGTCACCACCTCCCCTGGTGTGTTCCTCCCCCCATCTAACCTCTAAACAGAGCTCGTGTCAACTGACACACAGCAGCCCATTCACTGAAAAGCTCAAGGGTTATGGATTTTAATCAGACACTTGCTTTTTGGTCAACAAAATCTTCCAGACACAAAAGTCTCAAATTTCTAAGGGTCAAGTTCCAAACTACTAATAGATAGGATGAATGAGTATGTTTATTAAATGAACCAAAACATAAGATGTCAGTGTCAGAGCAGGTCCTGGACTAGTGACTTTTGATGAACATAAGAGCTGGGTGGATCAGTGAGTCCTTAGAGCAGCTATTTGAAGGTCCTGCAAAGTCATCTTGAACTTGAACTGAAATCTCTTCATTGGTCACATGGTGAAAATTCTGAGGAAATAAAGCTATCAGTTTTACACATTCTTCTCCCCTCTTTTCTCGCCAGGCACCAATACAGTGTTAGGTAATCCTTAAGAAAATATTTGGGCTTCCTGGGTGGTGCTGGTGGAAAAGAACCTGCTTGCTGATGCAGGAGACATAAGAGATGTAGGTTCGATTCCTGGGTTGAGAAGATCTCCTGGAGGAGGCAATGACAACCCACTCCAGTATTCTTGCCTGGAGAATCTCGTAGACAGAGGAGCCTGGTGGGCTACAGTCCATGGGGGTAGTGAACAGTTGGACATGACTGAAGGGGCTTAGCACAGCACAGGAATATATTTACAAAATGACCCAGTATATCCAAGTAGAGAAGCCAGACAAGCTGACATTGACATCAGAGGAAGGACAGGAGGGATGGGAAGCCCAGGAATCAGCATGTGCACATCCCTCAGCACAGCCCCCCACATCCTCTGAATCTATTCTAGAGCCAGGTTTGCTTTCCCAAACACTCAGCCCAGAGAAGCGCCACGGCAGCACAGCATTCGAATAGAAAAGCCTTGCACTGCTGTTTCCCTCTGAATCTGGGCCGCAGCCAGCTTGTGCAGCGATTCATTCTGATCGAAGAGGGAGGAAACCTGTTTCCTGGCCTCCTGTCCCTGGGAAGGAAGATGCACCCCCCAGGAGAAGAGTGGGTTGTGAGGTCCCCTGGCCACACGTGCAGACCCTGCCCGGCCTGCCTGCTGCCTGCTTTGTGGGGATGTTGTGCTGCTGGGTCCAGCCAGAAAGAGGCTCAGGGGGATAAGGGAGTGGTCCCCAAGAGGATTCTGTTCCTCCTGTCTACAGGGAGAAGAGAAGGGAGCAGGAACTCCATAATCTTAGTATCTTATGCTGATGTGTCCAGATATAAGACTGGAAGGACCTCTAATTAAATATAAATGGTTATCTTTGCCTGATTGGGGTTACCTGTGATAGNTCCAGCCAGAGAGAGGCTCAGGGGGATAAGGGAGTGGTCCCCAAGAGGATTCTGTTCCTCCTGTCTACAGGGAGAAGAGAAGGGAGCAGGAACTCCATAATCTTAGTATCTTATGCTGATGTGTCCAGATATAAGACTGGAAGGACCTCTAATTAAATATAAATGGTTATCTTTGCCTGATTGGGGTTACCTGTGATAGCTAATACCTTGCTTTTGCTTATATTGGTTGTCTAAATTTTCTACAGTGAATATATTTTGATTTTAGGGGTAGGAGGTGGGAAATGTTCTTTAAATGTCTCCCACGTCCTGCACTGGGGAACATTAGCTCATTTGATCGTCACACAGCAGGTTTCTAAGATGGGAAAGCCCATGTTTATCTTCTTTTTTTGCAGATAAAGAAACCGAGGGCCTAACTTACATCATTCTGCTCTGGGTTGTAGTTATCCCAAGGAGACGGGTGCCATAGGCAAGCCCCCTTTATGATACCCTGCACCCCGCTGCCCCACACCTGGCTAGTATGGCCACCCACGCCTCTGAAGCCATCCCACGCTCCACCTTTTGTGGCCTGCTGAAGGCTGCTGCTCACTGTTCAGTCAGTGGCTACGAGAGCAGAGAAGACAGAAGCTTTATTTTGACACTCAAGATCTGTCCCCAAAGCAGCAAGAAGTAGCAGAGGGGCCTGATGTCTCCAGCTATGGCTTCTCTTTGAAGAGAGAAATCTTAGAGACTAGAAGAAGTTGACTAGTTTGCCCAGGATCACACAGCTAGCAAGTGGCATAGCTGTTGTATACACCTAACATTCTGACTGTAGAGATCTCCCACTCAGCCACTAGATGATAGCCCCTCATAGATTCATTCAAAACAATACAGGGGAAGCACTCTTAGCCAGCATATCACCAGGGCTCGGGGAACCTCTTAGCTCTTGACCTGCACTGGTCCATGTCTGACTCTTCATGATCCAGTGGATTGTAGCCTGCAAGGCTCCTCTGTCCATGTGATTCTTCAATACTGTAGTGGGTTGCCATGTCCTCCTCCAGGGGATCTCCCCAACCCAGGGATCGAACCTGTGTCTCTTACATCTCTCACACCGGAAGGTGGGTTCTTTACCACTAGCACGACCTGGGAGGCCCATAGATAATGTATATATGTGTATATAGCTCTACCCAGAGAGAAGACATGGAATTGATGACACCATGGTAGCAATGAACATGTTCAATGTCTAAATCTTGATATCTAAGTACCATTCTCAGCTAAAAATTAACTAGGGCTTCTTACAGAATTGGATGACTCCAAGGCTGAGGCAGCAAAAGTATCAGACATGCTTGAATTTCTTCTGTGAGGGATAAGAAGTTCTCCAAGAATGATGGGGAAAAGGTCACAGGACCTTGCAAAGGCCCCTTCTGGCCAAATCTGGGCCAGCTTAAGCATCATATACCAGTAGAGGATGATACCTCACTTGATAAAACAGGAATCCATGAAGCCATACTGACATAGATAAATAAGAGAAAGCTCTGCCTTATATTAATAGTAGGATGCCAACAAATGTGTATAGAAGGAATGGTAGCATATATAATTAATAAAAATTAATTTTCAGCCACCTTAATAATAATTGGGTCAGGTAAGAAGCACTTGTAGATGCCACAATTAATGGATAAAGCTTTAATGAGGGATTTGATATTTATATGGTCTTAAACTATATCCCAGCAAAATGCTTATTAACATTGTAATGAATACTTATCAATATTTATTAATATCCCACCAGAAATTACTTAACTTTACTGTGGAAACTAACACAACATTTAAAATCAACTATACTCTAATGCTTTTGAACTGTGGTGTTGGAGAAGACTCTTGAGAGTCCCTTGGACTGCAAGGAGATCCAACCAGGCAATTCTGAAGGAGATCAGCCCTGGGATTTCTTTGGAAGGAATGACGCTAAAGCTGAAACTCCAGTACTTTGGCTACCTCATGCGAAGAGTTGACTCATTGAAAAGACTCTGATGCTGGGAGGGATTGGGGGCAGGAGGAGAAAGGGATGACAGAGGATGAGATGGCTGGATGGCATCACTGACTCGATGGATGTGAGTTTGAGTGAACTCCGGGAGTTGGTGATGGACAGGGAGGCCTGGCGTGCTGCGATTCATGGGGTCGCAAAGAGTCAGACACAACTGAGCCACTGAACTGAACTGAACTGATACTCTAATAAAAATTTAAAAACAGAAACCACTTTACTGTGAAGAAATCCAAAAGGCACCATCTTAACCAAATGATAAAAATCAACATCACCACAGAGAAGGAGAAATGTAGTATGAAATCCCTTATAGGTGGAATCTAAAACGAAATGATACAAATGAACTCGCAAAACAAACAGATTCACAGACTTAGAGATCGAACTTATGATTGCTGCGGGGAAGAGTGGTGGAAAGGGATAGTTTGGGAGTTTGGAATCGACATGCACACACTGGTATATTTAAAATGGATAACCAATAAGGACCTACTGTACAGCTCATGGAACTCTGCTCAATGTTACGTGGCAGCTGGAGGGGAGGGCAGTTTGGGGGAGAATGATGCATGTGTACGTCTAAGTCCCCTTCTCTGTTCACCTGAAACTATCACAACATTGTTAATCAGCCATACCCCAATACAAAATAAAAAGTTTTAAAAAATCAGCATCACCAGTAATAGTTTAAATCAACATCACGTACCTGATATGTTTGTATGTATGTATGTATGTATTATCAGCATATGTACATATGCTGATAATATGTACTGAGAATAGAGAGTCATTTCTGTGATATTCCTGTGATATACTTGAATCTAATGGTAACTCGTTCAATCAATGTACTGACAAAACATCAGACAATCCCAAACTGAGGGACATTCTTCAAAGTAATTGGCTTGAACACATCAGAAATGTCAAGATAACAGAAGATAGTGAAGAGTGAAAGTCGTTCAGTCATGTCCAACTCTTTGTGACCCCACAGAGACTGTAGCCCCCCAAGCTCCTCTGTCCATGGGGATTCTCCAGGCAAGGATACTGGAGTGGGTTGCCATGCCCTCCCCCAAGGGATCTTCCAAACCCAGGGATGGAGCCAGCTCTCCAATGTTGCAGGCAGATTCTTTACCAACTGAGCCACCAGGGAATAAGAGAAGACTAATCAGTGGATTCCGAATTTAAGACAACTGAAGAGACATGCAGATGACACCACCCTTATGGTGGAAAGTGAAGAGGACCTAAAAAGCTTCTTGATGAAAGTGAAAGAGGAGAGTGAAAAAGTTGGCTTAAAGCTCAACATTCAGAAAACTAAGATCATGGCATCTGGTCCCATCACTTCATGGGAAATAGATGGGGAAACAGTGGAAACAGTGCCAGACTTTATTTTTGGAGCTCCAAAATCACTGCAGATGGTGACTGCAGCCATGAAATTAGAAGACGCTTACTCCTTGGAAGAAAAGTTATGACCAACTTAGATAGCATATTCAAAAGCAGAGACATTACTTTGCCAACAAAGGTCCGTCTAGTCAAGGCTATGGTTTTTCCTGTGGTCATGTATGGATGTGAGAGTTGGACTGTGAAGAAAGCTGAGCACTGAAGAACTGATGCTTTTGAACTGTGGTGTTGGAGAAGATTTTTGAGAGTCCCTTGGACTGCAAGGAGATCCAACTAGTCCATTCTGAAGGAGATCAACCCTGGGATTTCTTTGGAAGGAATGATGCTAAAGCTGAAACTCCAGTACTTTGGCCACCTCATGAGAAGAGTTGACTCATTGGAAGAGACTCTGATGCTGGGAGGGATTGGGGACAGGAGGAGAAGGGGACGACAGAGGATGAGATGGCTGGATGGCATCACTGACTCAGTGGACATGAGTCTGAGTGAACTCCGGGAGTTGGTAATGGACAGGGAGGCCTGGCGTGCTGCTATTCATGGGGTCGCAAAGAGTCGGACACGACTGAGTGACTGAACTGAACTGAACTGAAAGAGACATGCCAGCTTCCTACAATGCATGCTTCTGGACATATAAGGACATCAATGAAATTTGAGTGGGGACCTGTGAACCGAAGATTGTACAATACCAATGTTAATTTCCTGATTTGAATGGGTGTCCTATGGCTATGTCAGGAATCTTCTTGTTTTAAAGAAATACACATTGATGTATTTAGAGGTAACAAGGCATTACATCTTTTGCAACTTAATTTCAAAGGGTTGAGAGAAAATAATATATGTATTTGTAGAGAGAGAGAGAGATGGAAAATATGGTGGAATGTTCGTTGGTGAATCTGGGGGAGAGTATTCAGGACTTTTGTGTGCTATTCTGGAAACTGAAATTTTATCTGTTAAAAATTATTTCAAAACAAAACCTATCCCCCAAAATATATGCGACTTCTGCTGCTGCTGCTGCTAAGTCACTTCAGTCGTGTCTGACTCTGTGCAACCCCAGAGACGGCAGCCCACCAGGCTCCCCCGTCCCTGGGATTCTCCAGGCAAGACATTTCTTTCTCCAATGCATGAAAGTGAAAAGTGAAAGCGAAGTCGCTCAGTTGTGTCCAACTCTTAGTGACCCCATGGACTGGAGCCTACCAGGCTTCTCTGTCCAGGGGATTTTCCAGGCAAGAGTACTGGAGTGGGGTGCCATTGCCTTCTCCATATGCTACTGAGTCACTTGCAAAATATTAAGTTATCGATTCATCATCATTCTTACAGGGGGCGGAAAATGTCATCTCAGTTATGCAATGATTAGTGGAAGCATCTAAATGAACTTTTAAACATATATTATTTACTCATATAAGTCCTTGGTTAATAAAAATTTAAAAAATTAAAATAAATAAAATAAAATTAAGGTATAAGTAGGCTTTTAACCAAAGCATATTGATTTATTTTCTCAAGGACTATATTACACACTTACCCCTCCCTCCAGAAGAGAGATATTACACTTTAGAGTGTGTTCCAATACATATAGGCTAGATGAAAATAGTTGATACTACTTGGAAAATAGGAAAATATTATCAACCCTTACATTTCTAACAATTTCAACAAGTGAAAAGCAACTTTTCAAATTAGAACAATAAGTTATCAAATTACAGTATATAATCTATTTTGCCTAATGGAAAAGGAAGACAGGTGGGAAAGTTACTAATAGTTAAAGTTGTTAAAATCAAGCACAGCTCACAAAGTGCTTCATTTGAGACTGTTGAGTTTCAATAGTTTTTATGGGTTTTCTAGAGACATGCTCTTGCCTGGAGAATCCCAGGGACGGGGGAGCCTGGTGGGCTGCCGTCTATGGGGTCGCATAGAGGTGGACACGACTGAAGCGACTTAGCAGCAGCAGCAGCAGAGACATGCTAATGAGTAAATTTTCCAAGTGTTTCCAGAGAAATGGTAGATGTGGCTGCAATAAAAAGATCCATGAACATACTCATGCTTATTTGGGGCAGAGGGTTGACTCAAGACAGTTGACCTATATTCTCCTGCATCCTACAAGATGCAGTGGCATCATAGAGGAGCGTAACATTAAAGGATGCTCCAGAAACATCAAGTCATCTCAAATAAAAGAGACAACCCACTACTTATCACAGGTGCCATTCTCGAATGCACTATGTTCATTATTTACTTGCCATATCCTTTAAGAACCCTACTTTCCAATGATCAAAGCCCAGGTTTCCAAATGATCAAACTCTCTCATTCCTGAATTTCTCAGCTTGATGGTTACATCCAGTCCAGAAGTCGGGTGACTGAATTCATTTCCTGGCCTCAGGAAACAACCTGCTAAGTTTCTCCTTTGCCTCACTTCCTCATCTTTCAAATGTCTTCATGGGAGTTCCCTGATGGTCCAGTGGTTGCAACTCCATGCTGCCAATGCTGGGGTTTGATCCCTGGTCAGGGAACTAGGATCCTGCATGAAAAGTGAAAGTCGCTCAGTTGTGTCTGGCTCTTTGTGACCCCATGGACTACACAGTCAGTGGAATTCTCCAGGCCAGAATACTGGAGTGGGTAGCCTTTCCCTTTTCCAGGGGATCTTCCCAACCCCAGGATTGAACCCAGGTCTCCTGCATTGCAGGCGGATTCTTTACCAGCTGAGCCACAAAGGAAGCCCAAGAATACTAGAGTGGGTAGCCTATCCCTACTCCAGGGGATCTTCCTGACCCAGGAATCGAACCAGGTCCCTGCATTGCAGATAGATTCTTTACCAACTGAGCTATAAGGATCCCACGTGCTGCGATGTAGTCTTTTGGCATTGAACCCAGAAGATTTTTTTAAATGTGTTCATGTACAATGGTGTGACAATAAATGAAATCTTTAACAGAAAAGTGCAATTCAGATTCAGCTAATATCTGCTGAGGTGTCCGCCATGACCTAGGCACTCTATTACATATCTTACCTATATTTGTCCATTTAACCCTCCTAATAATGCAATTAAGTAGAGCTGGTACATTCTAAGATGAAAAATAGAGGCACAGCCAACCATAGGCAAACTTAGAATTCAAAATCCAATTCAGTACTCTTTCCATCTTATTATTTCTGTCTTACAGTCAAGATGCTATTAATAAGATTTTCCAATAGAATGAAATTTGGGGGAACCACCAATAAACCATATTAGAGAAAATAAAGGAAACTAAAGGTCATTTGCAGAGTCTGGGTCTGAACCAAGCTTTTGAGCACATACTACCGAGGGACAAGGTGCTATGACCCTAAACTTTCCAGGGAGGCAAAAACATACAAATATAACTTGAGAGGAAAAAACTCTGATTTCTTTTTTGAAAGAAACAGGAATTTACTCATTTAGAATTCAGGAAGAATAGAGATATATGAGAAGTAAATATCTGGCTGTCAGTAGAAGACTCAGAAATGAGGAGAAATAAATTCCTGGACCAGGTACACACATTCTTAGGTCATATTGAACAGGCCAGCAAGTTTGCTGCCTGCTAGGAATTGCATGGCCCAAAGTCTCTCAGAATGTATTTATAGCTGCTCTATCAAGAAGGCGCCAACATTTGATCTGGCCTTTCCAAAATAGGTTTTAAAAAATTCAAAAGGAAAAAAGGCAAGAACCCTGCAAGCAACGTCTTCTGCAGCTGATTGTCAGAAAGGGCAGTGGATTGCAGAGTTTGAGCAAACTTTCAGTCTGATGAGAGAGGAGGCCTGGGGGAGAGCAAGTGGGGGCTGTAGAAAGGAGGAACAGATACTTCTTTCGGCTTCTTGGCTACCATGACCTGAAGAGGAGAAACCGCTGCTGACCTACCTGTTGGGAAGGAAGACAGCTGGTGAGCACTGGCTCCCTGAGCAGGTGTTCGGTGCTCACCATACCCTGTGCTCCTGGAAGGCACGGGGCCAGAAAAGAAAGAAACAAGGCCCAGGAGTCCTAATTTCCTGAGGCCCCCAGGTGTTTTCAGCTCCTTTATAGGAGAAAGAAGTTCTGTCCACGGGACACTGGTCTACGGGCTGTAGAGGCTTTATCAAAGAAGGCCCAAAGGCTTCATTACTGATTAATAAACCCTCAGTTGGAGTCACCACAGAGCCACAATCTCTCATCCAAGATCCAGAAATCCAAAAAGCTTTGAAAACATAAAATTCTTTTTTGTAACTCATCTGACAGGCAAAACCTGGCCGGATTTCTTCTGATGACAAAACCTGACCTAGATTTATGGGAGGGTGAGGCCACAAGCCCAGAGGAAATTATGACATATATAGTATATGAATCATGCTATCTTTTCTTCTGAAAAATTATGAATTCTAAGCATACCCAGCTCCAAGTAGTTTCAGTGATGGATTGTGGGCCTGTATTATATAGCTTTATGATTTCTTTTTTCCTTCTTGTTTTATTCTGTGCAGTGCCAAGTTGCTTCAGTTGTGTCCAACTCTTTGCGACCCTATGGACTGTAGGCCGCCAGGCTCCTCTGTCCATGGGATTTTCCAGGGAAGAATACTGGAGTGGGTTGCCATTTCTTTTCTAAGTGTAGGTTAATTCATCTCTAACACAGTATAATTGACTAGGTGTCTTCATAAGCACGTATACGTTCATAGAAAATGCACAGTTTGTCAGATTATATATATTGGCTTGCAGAGTCTACCAGCAGACTAGAAAGAGACAAACGTACAGGTCACTTCTGACACCAAGGAGCTACCACCACAGAGCGGCAGCTGTCAGAATGGTGTGCAGAGAACCTAAGACAGCCTCCCAGGGAAATCACCCGAGAAGCTTTAAAAAGTAGTGTAAGTCAGAAAGAGAAAAACAAATATCGTATATTAACACATATAATGTGGAATCTGGAAAAATGGTACAGATGATCCTATTTGCAGGGCAAGAACAGAGACACAGATGCAGAGAATGGACTTGTGAACATGGGGAGTGGGGGCGAGGAAGAGGGGGAAGGGGAGTGCTCCCATGTGTAAGATAGATGGCCAGTGGGAAGCTGCTGTATAGCACAAGGATCTAGCTCTGTGCTCTGTGATGACCTAGAGAAGCGGGACAGGGGAGGGAGACCCATGAGGGAGGGGATATATATGTATACAGATGGCTGATTCACACTATTGTACAGCAGAAACTAACGCGACATTGTAAAGCAACTACACCCTAGTTAAAAGACTACCTTAAAATTGATCCACTTCACTGATATCTAACGATCTTCCTTCTCTCAATGATCACATTTAAAATTTTAATTTATCCGCCTCACACATTAAAATTTTAATTTTAATCCCAATGAACCTTAGAAATTCACCACCAGATGCGCCCACATAATCCCAGATTCTCAAAAATTTTTGCGACTGAAAAGCATACCAAATACAAACTTAGTAACACGCACACCCTTTTCTGCTTCTCCTTCGGTGGAATTGTTTTTCTTTCAAACACACTGTGTAAGAATGGGCACCTGATGATCATTTCTTCTGGATGAGACTCAGAGGATAAAAACTGAGATATCTGCTTTAAATAGACTCTTATCAACCTGAGCACTGCTCAAAACCACAGGTAGGGCTTCTGGGTCACAAAATGCTCTCTGCTGCTTTTTAGGGATCTGATATCAAATATTTTCTTGTCCTATGTGGCAAGGTAACTCATTCTGTATTTAGCATTTTTTAGTGAGATGTAGATTATACATATCTACACTCAAATGAAGAACTACAGCTTTTAAGTTGTACTTTATCTAGTCTCTCCTGTGTATTTAGGAACCAAATTAAAGGGTCATTTGCTTGGAATTTCTGAAATCTAGAGTAGATTAGGGGTAATGTCTGCCCTCGACCGCCACTGATTAGATGAGAGTTTTTAGCCCAGAGTTTTGTTACTCTTTGAAGTCAGATTGTCTGACTTCTAACTTGTGTGCTTATGGATTTGGGTTAAAAACATACCTGAAAAATGCACACACACACATGCACATGCACACACACGCACAAGAAAAAGAGGGAGGAAGAGAGAGAAAGCCATTTTAAATGAAAATAAAATAGAAAAACTGTAGCCACTTCTTGTCAAAGAAAAAAAGAAAGACTGAGCTAGGTACATTTACAATGGAATCAAATAGCAAGGAGGGAGAAGTATTTAAGGTCTGATACAACAACAATTATATTTGGTCTTCACTGCTGGCTCCAGGGGTAAAGAATCCACCTGCCAATGCAGGAGATGCAGGTTCGATCCTTGGGTTGGGAAGATCCCCTGGAGAAGGAAATGGCAACCCATTCCAGTATTCTTGCCTGGGAAATCCCTTGAACAGAGGAGCCTGGTGAGCTACAGTCCGCGGGGTTGCAAAAAAGTCAGACACAACTTAGAAACTAAACAACACCACAGCAACCAGGAATTATAACTAAGATTCAGAGGAAGAAAAATGTGTTCTCTGTGGCAGAGATGGCTTGCGGTCACAAATTCTTTCTCCCTCTTCCTCCTCAGTTAAAAAAAAAAAATCTTGATTTTATTTAGGTGAAGGTGAAGTCACTCAGTCGTGTCCGACTCTTTGCGACCCCGTGGACTGTAACCTACTAGGCTTCTCTGTCCATGGGATTCTCCAGGCAGGAATACTGGAGTGGATTGCCATTTCCTTCTCCAGGGGATCTTCCCGACCCAGGGATCGAACCCGGGTCTCCCGCATTGGAGGCAGATGCTTTAACCTCTAAGCCACCAGGGAAACTCAATTAAAAGCTGTTATTTCCCAAACTCCCTTGCAGCAGGGCTCAGCATGTGATTAAGTTCTCATTAGTGACACATAAGCAGAGTATTGAGTGGGACATGGAACTTGGGGACTGGGAGTGAAGGGAGAGGGAAGGGAAAGGCTGCCCTAAAGAACGTGGCTAAATAAAAAGGAATGAAAATGGGCCATTTGTAGTGATGTGGGTGAACCTAAAATCTGTCATGCAGAATAAATTTAAGTCAGAGGGAAAAAAACAAATATCGTATATTAACACATATGTTTAGAATCTAGAAAGATGGAACTGCTGGACCTATTTCAAGGGCAGGAATAGAGATGCAGACGTAGAGAACAGATATGTGGACAAGGGGGAAAGGGGATGGTAAGACGAATTGGAAGATTAGGACTGACGTATATACACTACCAAGGAGCTTACAGCACGAGGAGCTCAGCCTGGTGCTCTGTGATGACCTAGGCAGGTGGGATATGGCATGGGGGTGGAGGGGGGCTCAAGAGGGAGGCCATATATGTATACATATAGCTGATTCACTTCATGGAACAGCAGAAATAAACACAACATTGTAAAGCAATTATACCCCAAAACAAGAGCTGGCTCAGCTTAGGGGCAGATCTTTTCTACCTTCTCACTCGTGGAACCATGAGTTCCAGCAGCCAGCTTGGACTGTGGGTTAAAAAGAACCCACTGCTAGGATATGAAGCAGAAAGTTAAGAGCTGAGTCGCTAACAACTTCGTGGAGCTGCCATATTTACTCTGAACTGGCTACATCTGGACCTCATTTATGTAAGAGAATCAACTCTTGTGCCTTTGTTGTTGTTTGCTTTATTGTTATTATTATATCCAGCTCTCTCTATCGAAAACCTTAGTGGGTTTAACAGAAGGAAACAGATCAATCAAACTTAGGACCCATGACTTAGGCCCTTGCCACTCAAAGTGTTATCCCTAGTAGAGCAGCCTGGGCATCACTCGGGGGCTGGTTAGAAATGCAGAGTCCTAGGTCCCATCCAGTCCTACTGAGTCAGAATCCACATTTTAACAAGACCCTCGGGTGACCTGTGGGCTTCCCTTGTGTCTCAGCTGGTAAAGAATTGCCTGCAATATGGGAGACCTGAATTTGATCCCTGGGTTGGGAAAATAAGGGAAAGGCTACTCACTCCAGTATTCTGGCCTAGAGAATTCCATGGACTGTATGGTCCACGGGCTCACAAAGAGTCAGACACCACTGAGCGACTTTCACTTTCACTTTCCGGGTGACCTGTATACACACCTGGAGAAGTTTGAGCGGCACTGCCTGCGAGTAAATGCCCCTCAAAATACCAGATTTTGGTCTGAAGGACCTGCTGCATAGTGCTCTTATTACCTAGATTTATATCCTAAAAAAATGAGACATATATATGACCCGATTTTAAGATCAGATTATCTTCAAATGATTAGTTTCTCAAAAGGTTCAAAATGCACTAAAGAAAAACAAACATGAAGGTTGTAAAAAGCCTAAAATTAGGCTTTTATAATTAATAATAAAGTAGGGAACTTTACACATAATGACAAAAATCCAGAAACAGTAACCATTTTGGCTATTTATCACTCGAAAGCTTTTTTATTCTCATTTTAAAGTTACTAGCCGCTAATCCCTGACAAGTTCAGTTGTATCCTAACTGCCTAGCTGAAAACACTTTCACCTGTACAGCCTTTAAAAGTGTAAATTATATTCTAATGTATTCTTACAGTCTGGAAAATTTCACTCCACTCCACAAAAGAACTCCTAGTAAGTAAATGCAATTCATTTTTTAATTTTTATTTTATTGAAGTTTAGTTGATTTACAGTGTTGTGTGAATTTCTTCTGTACAGCAAAGTGACTCAGTTCAGTTCAGTTCAGCCACTCAGTCATGTTCAACTCTTTGCGACCCCATGGACTGCAGCACTCCAGGCCTCCCTGCCATCACCAACTCCCGGAGTCCACCCAAACCCATGTCCATCAAGTTGATGATGCCATCCAACCATCTCATCCTCTGTCGTCCCCTTCTCCCCCCTCAATCTTTCCCAGCATCAGGGTCTTTTCCAACGAGTCAGCTCTTTGCATCAGGTGGCCAAAGTATTGGAGTTTCAGCTTCAACATCAGTCCTTCCAATGAACACCCAGGACTGATCTCCTTTAGGATGGACTGGTTGGATCTCCTTGCAGTCCAAGGGACTCTCAAGAGTCTTCTCCAACACCACAGTTTGAAAGCATCAATTCTTTGGTGCTCAGCTTTCTTCACAGTCCAACTCTCACATCCATACATGACTGCTGGAAAAGCCATTGCCTTGACTAGACAGACATTTGTTGGCAAAGTAATGTCTCTGCTTTTCAATATGCTATCTAAGTTGGTCATAACTTTCTTTCCAAGGAGAAGCGTCTTTTAATTTCACTATCTACAGGGATTTTGGAGCCCCAAAACATAAAGTCTGACACTGTTTCCACTGTTTTCCCATCTATTTCCCATGCAGTGATGGGACCAGATGCCATGATCTTAGTTTTCTGAATGTTGATCTTTAAGCCAACTTTTTCACTCTCCTCTTTCACTTTCTCAAGAGGCTCTTTAGTTCCTCTTCACTTTCTGCTACAAGGGTGGTGTCATCTGCATATCTGAGGTTATTGATATTTCTCCCAGCAATCTTGATTCCAGCTTGTGCTTCCTCTAGCCCAGCGTTTCTCATGATGTACTCTGCATAGAAGTTAAATGAGCAGGGTGACAATATACAGCCTTGACGGACTCCTTTTTCTATTTGGAACCAGTCTGTTGTTCCATGTCCAGTTCTAACTGTTGCTTCCTGACCTGCATATAGGTTTCTCAAGAGGCAGGTCAGGTGGTCTGGTATTGCCATCTCTTTCAGAATTTTCCACAGTTTATTGTGCACCACACAGTCAAAGGCTTTGGCATAGTCAATAAAGCAGAAATAGATGTTTTTCTGGAACTCTCTTGCTTTTTCCATGATCCAGCAGATGTTGGCAATTTGATCTCTGGTTCCTCTGCCTTTTCTAAAACCAGCTTGAACATCTGGAAGTTCACAGTTCGTGTATTGCTGAAGCTTGGCTTGTAGAATTTTGAGCATTACTTTCCTACCATGTGAGATGAGTGCAATTGTGCGGTAGTTTGAGCATTCTTTGGCATTGCCTTTCTTTGGGACTGGAATAAAAACTGATCTTTTCCAGTCCTGTGGCCACTGCTGAATTTTCCAAATTTGCTGGCATATTGAGTGCAGCACTTTCATAGCATCATCTTTCAGGATTTGAAATAGCTCAACTGGAATTCCATCACTTCCACTAGCTTTGTTTGTAGTGATGCTTCCTAAGACCCACTTGACTTCACATTCCAGGATGTCTGGCTCTAGGTGAGTGATCACACCATCGTGATTATCTGGGTTGTGAAGATCTTTTTTGTACAGTTCCTATGTGTATTCTTGCCACCTCTTCTTAATATCTTCTGCTTCTGTTAGGTCCATACCATTTCTGGTCTTTATTGAGCCCACCTTTGCATGGAATGTTCCCTTGGTATGTCTAATTTTCTTGAAGAGATCTCTAGTGTTTCCCATTCTATTGTGACTCAGTTGTATATATATATATATATATTCTTTTTCATATTATTTTCCATTACTGTTTGTCACAAGATATCGAATACAGTTTCTTGTGCTATACAGTAGGACCTTATTTATCCATTCTGTATATAATAGTTTGCATCTGCTAATCCCAAACTCCCATTTCTTCCTTCACCAGCCTCCTCCCCCTGGGCAACCACAAGTCTGTCTACTATGTCTGTGAGCCTATTTCTGTTTTTTGGATAAGTTCATTTGTGCCATATTTTAGAGTCCATGTATAAGCAATATCATATGATATTTGTCTTTCTCTTTCTGACTTACATTACTGAGCATCATAATCTCTAGGTCCATCCATGTTGCTGTACCTGGCATTATTTCTTTCTTTTTTATGGCTAATAATGATAACTAGTTTGTTCTTTGTATCTGTGAGTCTGTTTCTTGTTATATTCACTGGTTGCTTTTTTAATTTCTTAGATTACACATATAAGCGATGGCATACAGTATTTGTCTTTCTCTGACATTTTCACTGAGCATAATACCCATGTGGTTACTAATGGCAAAAAATGTCATTCTTTTTTAGGGCTGAATGCTATTCAGCCCATTGTATATACATACCAGATCTTCTTTATTCAGTCATCTGTCAGTTGACATTTAGGTTGTCTCCACGACTTGGCTTTTGCAAGTAGTGCTACTATGAACACGCGGGTACATGTATCTTTTCAAATTATAGTTTTGTCTGGATATATGCCCAGGAGAGGGATTTCTGGATCATCTGGCAACTTTAAGCAAATGCAATTCCTAAACAAATAAGATGTTTTGAATCAACTAATTGACTTTAGTTACTTTTCAAATAATTTTTAAAGTCAACTAATTGACTTTAGTTACTTTTCAAATAATTTTTCTACAGCAGTATTTTAGGTGTAATTTACATACAATAAAATGCCTGCATCTTAATTATACTGCTGGATGAACTGGACAGTCATATTCACCCATGTAACCATCACCCTGATCAAGATATAGGACATTTCCATACCCCAGAACATTCCCTCTAACTGCCCTGCAGTCGTTTCCCTCTTCCACCTGCCGCACAGAGCCAGCTGCATCTACAATGGGTACTATATTCTTATGTGACCAGAAAATGGAACCAAAGATGATTTTACAATTTAAATCTGATAAAATAGCACTAAGACCCATAAAGCTCCATGTTGCCTGCATCTGGTCTTAATAAGCTTCTATATTCTATCAAAAGCTTGTCTAGAGACTTTCCGGGTGGTCCAGGAGTTAAGAATCCATGTTCGAATGCAGGGGACAAGGGATCGATCCCTGGTCAGGGAACTAAGATCCCACATGCCTGTGGGCAACTAAGCCTGCATGCTACAACTGGAGAGCCTGCACACTTCAATGAAGACCCAGCACAGCCAAAATAAATAAGTTTTTCTAATATGTGATAGGAAGAAAGGCAAATGACCTTGAGCTTAGTTCAATTAACAGTGTGAATGTAGATGTGTGTGTGTGTGTGTGTGTGTGCGCGTGCGTGCGTGCACTCAGTTGTTCAGTCATGTTCAACTCTTTGTGACCCCATGGACTATAGCCCTCCAGGCTCCTCTGTCCATGGGGTTCTCCAAGCAAGAATACTGTCTATGGGATTCTCTAGGCAAGAACACTAGAGTGGTTTGCCATCTCCTACTTCAGGGGATCTTCCCAACCCAAGGATCAAACCTGTGTCTTCTGTGTCTCCTGCATTGGCGGGTGGATTCTTTATCACTGAGTCACCTGAGAAGCCCCAGAAGGTAAAGTAATTTACAGCTAAATACAAAGTTTACTTTTTAAAAAACTTCTGATTTCACCAGGTCATCATTTGAGTTGAAGTTGGGAATTAGGTAAGCTAAACATCTTTTCTTTTGTCCTAATCCAACATTTTTTTTTATTGGAGTATAGTTGCTTTGCAATGTTGTGTTAGTTTCAGGTATTACAGCAAAGTGAATTAGTTATACACATACATACATCCACTTTTTAAAAAATTCTTTTCTCATATAGCCCATTATAGAGTAATTGAGTAGAGTTCCCTGTGCTACACAGCACGTTCTTCTTAGTTACCTATTTTATATATAGGAGTGTGTATCAATCCTAATCTCCCAGTTTATCCTTTCTCCCTCCCCCCGCCCTCAGTAACCATAAGACTGTTTTCTACATCTGTGACTCTGTTTTGTAGATAAGTTCATTTGTGCCCCTTTCTTTATAATCCACATATAAGCAATATATGAATGTCGTATAATATTGCTTATATGTGGAATACTAAGAAAAAAAGTGGGGGGGACCTGGAAATTTTCAGGACTGTATAGTCCATGGGGTTGCCAAGAGTCGGACACGACTGAGAGACTTTCACTTTCACTTTTCACTATATGATATTTGTCTTTCTCTAATCCAACATATTTAATTAAAAATGAGTATACAGATAGCTGGAGAAGGCAATGGCACCCCACTCCAGTACTCTTGCCTGGAAAATCCCATGGACGGAGGAGCCTGGTAGGCTGCAGTCCATGGGGTCACTAAGAGTTGGACACGACTGAGCGACTTCACTTTCACTTTTAACTTTCATGCATTGGAGAAGGAAATGGCAACCCACTCCAGTGTTCTTGCCTGGAGAATCCCAGGGATGGGGGAGCCTAGTGGACTGCCATCTACGGGGTCGCACAGAGTCGGACACAACTGAAGCGACTTAGCAGCAGCAGCAGCAGCATACAGAGAGCTTCTGAGTACTCTCTTCCTATTTAGAATCAATTTATTCCACTGATTTTTCAGTGGTTCACTTTTCTCAGTTTAAGGAGTTAGGCAATGATAATTGACATACAAGAAAATTATGAGAAAGGCACTTGTAGGTTTTGGTACACTGCAGATTTAAGAAACCACTAATACTAATAGTTCTACTTATAAACTCAGGTAACCAATTCTAAAGTGTCATATCCAAACAAAACGTCTGAGACCACACATATTGAAATTCCTGGTTCCTCTCAACCAGTGCATCCATATCCTAGAGAGGCATTTTGTCTCTAATTACAGCCAATGGTGCGCTGGCTTCCAGGAGTCAGAGCTCTGTTTGGGGGTGCGTCGCTGCATACTTGGGTGCCAGTTCTTTGATGAGATTCACGTAGTCGGTTTTTTCTGCACAGGCCCGGCACTCTTCTCCCCAGCCATGCAGTATCTGCTTCAGCTCTGCTACTCTCATCTTGGATAGGTCCACTGATGCCAAGTCCAGTTTCTTTTCTTCATGACAAAAAGGAAAGGGATACATTAAAAAAAAAAAAAAAAACTAAGAAAAGCAAATGGTGTTACTTCTCTTGGTACTGTCTACCCTGTGATCCAAAGTGGGGAAGAGTTCCAAGGTCTATGGAAACCAAGACATACCTAAGAAAAATGTATCATATATAAAGCTATTAGCAAAACTCATGATCTATCAGATTTCCTCTCCATGGAATCATACTTGCTGCAAAACGGGGACCTATGCAGTGTTTGTAAAACGAATAGCACCACATCCTAATTGCTACTTTTAAGGCAAAAAGAAGGGAATCAAGAGGGTGGTGCCTTGGGATGGCCTTGTGTGTGGCCAACTGAAAGTATGGATTGTAATTTACTAGAAAGTATGGTTCACTTTTTCTTTCAGTTTTTTTTTTTTTAATGTGGACCATTTTTAAAGTCATTATTGAATTTGTTAAAATATTGCTTGTTTCATGTTTTTTTTTTGGCTGTGAGGCATGTGGGATCTTAGCTCCCCAACCAAGGATTGAACTTGTACCCTCTGTATTGGAAAGTGAAATCATAATCACTAGGCTGCCAGGGAAATCCCATGGTTCAGTTTTTATAGAAAGGTATGTCTGAGGTAAAACGGATGAGCATATATATTACAAAGCACTAATACAAATTAGTTTTTAATACAAATTTAAAGAATTTAAATACAATTTTAAAATATAAATTTAAAGAATATAAATACAATATAAAGAATTTAAGCTAGTTTTTAAATACAGACTTAAAGAAACCCAAACACATGAATGAAATTAGGAGCATTCTCACCAATCCTTAGCTATTTTGGATCTCAGCTTAAACTCACCTGATCTCCCCTCCCCTACTGAGATCACCAAGCCACACAGAGTCCTTTGGGGTATACTGACTTCTCTAATGTGGGTGCTTCTGTATCAGCCAATCTGCTTCCTAACATTCTTGCCAATAGTATCTGTCACCAGCATCTAACTCCTCTAGCAAGACTACTGTTTCCCTATTTACAGATTACCTTCAGAGGATGTCAAGAACTCAGCTACTGCTCTAATGCCAAGCCCAAAAATAGAAAAAAAAATTAAGCTCATCTATAATATACTCATGACTATGATTTCTGTATCAGAAAGGGGCAGATTTTCTCTTTCAAAGGAAAGTGCCCTCCCCACCTCCCCAGCCACTAGGTGCATGCTTGCTCATAGCTACAGCACTTCAGTTGACTTATTCAACCATTAGTTCTGGGACTTCTCTGGCTGTCCAGTGGTCGAGACTACACACTTCCACTGCAAGGGGCGTAGATTTGATCCTGGGTCAGGGAACTAAGATCCCACATGCTGCATGGTGTAGCTAAAATATTTTTTAACAATTAGTGGCATCCTAGGACTTTTTCAGTTTGACATCTGAAGCATTTCTTTTTGACACCTACATGAAAGAACATGGCATTTAAAAGCCTTTTAATAACCTAACATAGCTGTCAAGTGACTTATCAAAATTTTCCAATAAGTGTATCCTAATTTAAAAGTTGAATTTTAGACTTAGGAAAAAACTTAAGGAAGTCAAAGATCGGTACACAGAAAATGACAAGACTTTGATGAAAGAAATTGAAGAAGACACGAACAAATGGAAAGAGATCCCGTATTTATGGTTTGGAAGAATTCAGAATGTCCATACTGGACTTCCCTGGTGGTACAATGGATAAGAATCCGCCTGCCAATGCAGGGGACACAGTTTCAATCCAGGAAGATTCCCCATGCCCCAGAACAGCTGAGCCCGTGGGCCACAACTATTCAGCCTCTGCTCTAGAGCACAAGCGCAACTACCAAGCCTGTGCACTGCAATTACTGAAGTCCACATGCCTGGAGCCTGTGTTCTGCAACAGGAGGAGTTGAGTATTTGAGTATGGCGTGCTTAATCATGTCTGACTCTTTGTGATCCCATAGACTAGCCCACCAGGCTCCTCTGTCCATGGGATTTGCCAGGCAAGAATACTGGAGTGGGTTGCCATTTCTTACTCCAGGAGATCTTCCCCACCCAGGGATTGAACAAGGTTTCCTGCATCTCTTTCACTGGCAGTTGGATTCTTTACCACTGCGCCACCTGGGAAGCCCTCTGCAACAAGAGAAGCCACCGCCATGGGAAGCCTGCACACCACAACTAGAGAAAAATCCAAATAAAGCAGCAAGACCCACAGCACAGCCCAAAATAAATAACATGAAGTTTTTTTTAACTAAATGTCTATACTATCCAAAGCTATCTATAAAACCCATGTAATCCCTACTAAAACGCCAGTGGCACTTTTGCAGAGATAGGAAAAAAAAAAAAAAAAGTCCTAAAATTTGTATGGAATCACAAAGGACCCCGAATAGTCAAAGCAGTCCTGAGAAAGACCAAAATGGTGAAGACAGCTAATAATGCTGTATTGTATATTTGAAAGTTGCTAAGAAAGTAGAGCTTAAATAGTCTCATCACAAAAAAGGAAGGGTAACTGGATGACATAATGGAGCTGTTTGCTAACCATCACAATTGGTAATTACATGATTATGATGGAGATATTAGCTAACGTGGTAATCATATTACACTATATAAATTTATCAAATCAACATATTTTATACCTTAAACTTATACACTTTTATATGTCAATTATATCTCAGTAAAGCTAGAAATAAATCAAAATTGTATATAAAGCCTTTTTTATTTGGAGGGTCATTACACTCTGTGCTCCAGAGAATTCTTCCATTTGTGTATGTGTGTATTTTGAATTTAAACATTTTATTTTAATTGGTGTGTAGCCAACTAACAGTATTGTGATAGTGTCAGGTGCACAGGAGAGGGACTCTGTCATACATATACATGTATTCATTCTTCCCCAAATTTCCCTCCCATCCAGGCCGCCACATGACGTTGAGCAGAGTTCCCTGTGCTATACAGTGGGTCTCTGTTGGTTATCCATTTTAATATAGCAGTGTGTAAATCTCAATACCAACCTCCCTAACTATCTTTTTCCGCCACCCTTCCCCCACCGGTAACCATAAATTCGAGAATCTTTACAATTTTTAATAATGATTCCTATTCTTTTAAAAAACAGAGAAAGCAGAAACATCCTCTCAGGTTCAAAACCAAATAACACTTTCCCGATTGAAAACATATACCAAATCTACACTTACCTTTTTAATTTCATGGTTGATATGATAGAATAATACCTTTAAGAGTAGAAGCTTTTATAGCCCAAATTTTAGTATTCCACAGCTCAAAGGCCCTTGTTTAATATCAACTTTTTCACCAAAAGGAAGCTGGGAAAAATTTAGAACTAGTGGTCTATTCAAGATAAATAGTGGAAGGAGAAAATTACTTTCTTTTAGGTGCTGGTAGTTTCTTCAGGTTATTCTGGAGAACTTATCATTTGATATCAATTTAAAAAGAAAATTCTCTATGGCACCCTAAAGCTACAGGGGAAAGGTTGATACCAAAAGTAAATCCAGTCCATGGCTCCCCAGGGGCCTCTAGTGGCCAGCATTGCTGAAACATTAGTTAAGTATTCATTTCTTCTCAATAATATCTGATGAATTTTTCTATTATTCAAGGAGCCCAGGAAGATACCTTGCTCATAGTAGAAATTATTCAAAACAAAAGTGCTAAAGAAAGAATCAGTACAGTTTTGTCCCTTTGGGGACTGTTTTTCTACAGGCTCAGTGATTCCTCCTTCTACTTCATTACTTGGAAGCTAAGAAAAAGATGCTAGTCCATCATCACCACCCTGGAAGTTAGGGCTTGCCCTTGCCCAGCTGAGAAACAGGTTGTCTTTGATATCTTCCAGACATTGAACCTTTTTAAAGCCAGATGTGTAGCTATGGCGCACAGGCATATTACACAGCTATATTGGAAAATAAGACTAAGGTATTAATAATTCAGAGTTGGGTGCTAATTACTTAGGTAGTTTAAAATACTACGCCACGTATGTAACGTGAAACAATGACATAAACAAAAGAAATGGCCTTCTCCTGGTGGAACTGCAGGAGTTAAAGGATAGGCTAAAGCCGGAATTCCCTGGCCTTCTGTAAGTCCTATCCATCTACCCCAAAGGCTGGCCCAGATACAAATGATCTGTATGAGAATAGATATATGTATGTAAAATTTATAAGGCCAAGGGTAACGTTTTAAATAGGACATCTTCCTTTTCTGGCTGTTTATTTTCGGCACTCTTGATCAGTTTATTTCATCAGCCAAAATCTGATTTAATGTGATTAACCTATTTCCTAAAAGTTAAACCTGGCAGAGTGATAGATTTGGGAAGAATGTTAGAGCCCCATTTAAAAGTTCAGGGTCCTTACATTACCTTTGAGTAGATGCACCTTTGGTTTTAATAGGTTCGTAAAGTCGTTCAGTCGTGTTTGACTCTTTGTGACCCCATGGACTGTGGCCCACCAGGCTCCTCCATCCATGGAACTTTCTAGGCAAGAGTACTGGAGTGGGTTGCCATTTCCTTCTCCAGGGCTTAATAGGTTACTAAGAGCTAATTCGCCATGAATAGCTGCTCCCTTGAATTTTTTTTTTTATTGGCCATACCACATGGCATGTGGGATCTTAGTTTCCTGATCAGGGATTCAACCCATGCCCCCTGCATTGAAAGGGCAGAGCTTTAACCATTGGACCACCAGGGAAGCCCCTCCCTTGATATTTTGAACTTTTCCTTGACATATGTAGTTGAAAATGTCTTGGTGATTTAAGAGTTTAAATTTTGCCATTTGGGTGGGCAGTTTCACCTAATGCTGATTGTGCCAGAATTCATTTTTCTTTCCTGAAAGAAGCTCAGACAACACAGGACACCATCCAGTAGCCCAGCATCCTATTAGCAAGTGTAGAATTCCTTTTCTTCTAACACTGATTGTTTAGAAACCTGGCCCCATGTTTAGGGAATTGGCAATACATTGGACATTTGGGGGAAAAACATTAAACTCCATTATACCATATTTCAGCTCACAGATCTGACTGTCCATCTTCTTCAGCTTCTCACAAATCTTCACTGCAGGCATGTGCACACTCATCGGGCGAGTGACCTCACTTAGGATCTTAGTAGCGGCATCTTTTGTTGCTCCTAGATAGTAACACTGAAGGGGAACAAAGAGAATTCAGGGTCCCAGACACTGGAAAAAGCAAGCAGTGTAATTTCCAGAAGTGAGAAAGAGGTTAACCTAGTTTTCATGGCCCAGGTCTTAAATTTAACCCCTACTCACTAAGACATGAGAAAACAATGACTCCATTCCCATGATCAGCCTAATTAGAAGTGCCCTGAAATTCACATTAAACTTAAAGACTGATGATAAGAGATAACAGTTTCTAAATGTTTTGTCTGTGTCAGATGCTGCTCCCAGGGCTTTAAAGGTACTGATGTATTTATTTCTCATAACAAGCCTATGACATTAGTACTAGAACTTTCCCTATTTCACACCCAAGTCAACTGGAGGTCACCCAACCAGCAAGTAGAAGAGACTGAATTAATTCAAAAATCTAGCCTTCTGGCTCTGGGGTCCATGCCCTGCTTCATCATGTTGTACTGCCTTTCAAGCTACCTGAAAAGCATTTTACATTAAAAAATATAAACCTTAATGGTGCAGACAAATGCTGAGATTTTTATAGTATGTCAGTGGTGAGCAGTTAACAAGGCAAATTTAACTGACAAATTCAATATGACAATTTTAGGCAAAGCAAACTGGCCCAAGATTGTCTTTAGTGCTATAAAGACAGTATATTGGAACAAGTCATTTGTGTTTACCCAGGAAACACCATTTCAAGATAATAAAAAAACTTCATTAATCATGCATAAATAATGATGTAAAAATATTTTGATAGGTTTCACTAATTGTCTTGATTAGAAACGTAAAGTCTACCCACACTTAACTCAGGACAGTAAATAAATTCTCATTAGGAATTCAATTGTATAGTAAATAATTTCATTTAAGAAATCATGGAATTGGTTGCCTATGTTTTTTTCCAAAAAGCCAGATGAAACCAGACATATTCTAGGTGAAAATACATTGACTCCATTTTCCTGAAAGATCAATTTTCTACAGGGAACATGCTTGGGGCAAGCATCCAAACAGGAGAACATTAAACTCAAGATAAGAAATGAAACAGCAGTTTTCTCCAAGAACAGAGGGGAAATGAAAGGTGAAAATTTACCATACCAGGCGGTTTTCTTTTCCTTTGACATCCAAGCAAAAGTTGATCAATTCCTTTTCTATGGTGTCCAGGGAAAAGTTGACTCCTCTGGCTATCAAGGAGTTGTAGAATCGACTCAAGAATTCTTGACATACTATAAGGAACAAAGAAATTATGTATCTGTGTATTTATGTACAATGTCACCACTACCACACCTATGTACATGTCCCTTCCACCAAATAAAAAAGTATGATTCAATGCATTGTGACAACAAATTCATATTATAAGTAAGAATGGTTTGGGGTCTGTACCTATTCGCTTAGTATTGGGCCTTGAATAACATAAGCTTATTGAATCAATCCAGTCTGTGAAACCAAGTTCCACTCTCAAATATGAGAATTTCCCACCTAATATGAGAATGTCACTAACCCTATAGGAACATATAGTCAGCCTCCTCTGGGACACGATGCTAGGGACAGCTTTGGTAAAGCACAGAGAAGAACCAGAGTATGTGTCTCGAATGAAGCTCCTTAGTAGTCTTCAAAGACAAACTGTGTCTTTGTTCCAGTTTGAACCCCTATTTAAACAATCATATTCAGTCCCAGGGTCCAAAGTCAATGAAGAGATGATGATCAGAAGAGGCACAGGCAATAAGAACAACCCTAGATACTGGCTGTAGGCACCATTCTGAGTACTTTATGTGGATGAACTCATTCCAGTCTCATAACAGAGCTCTGATGTAGATACAGTTCTACCCCTATTTTACAGATGAAGAGGCTGAGTCAGAGAGAGGCCAGTGAACTTGCCCAGTAAATGGTGGAGGCAATTTGATCCCAGGAGGTCTCACTCTGGTCCACAACCTCATCCACTAGGTTACTCTGCAACAGGAGGAGCTGTTTTCCCATGTTGCTGGCTCAAAGGGGCAGGTGTGTGGTCATAAGGAAGAGCAGCAAATTCTATGGTTGTTATTTAGTCACTTAGTCGTGTCCAACTCTTTGCAACCTTATGAACTGTAGCCCACCAGGCTCCTCTTGCCATGGGATTTCCCAGGCAAGAATACTGGAGTGGGTTGCTATTTCCTTCTCTAAGGGATCTTCCCAACCCAGCGATCAAACCTGTGTCTCCTGCATCTTTTGCATTGCAGGCAGATGCTTTACTGTTGAGCCATCAGGGCTCATTAAAAATTCCAAAAGGTTTTGTCAAATCAGATTTGACAAACTGATCCAAAAATACATATGAAAAAACAAGAGCAAATGAAAGCCAAGAAATTCCTGAAGAAGGAACTTGGGGAGCAGATCTTCCTGATATCAAGACAATTCTAAAGCTATAGCATTTAAAACATGGTGGGACTGACGCAGAAAAAAAGAGCCGCTGGAACAAAAGTGAGACTAGAAACAAATCCAGAAATCTAGAGGAGCTTGGTATAGGATGGAAGCAATGTTAAAAATCAGTGGGGGAAAAATGCACAAGTCAATAAATGATACTCGGACCATGTAACTTGGGGAAAGTTCAACTTAGATCCTTATCGGAAACTACACAAATGTGAATCCCAGGAGATTGAAGACATAAGAGAAAAGCCACAAAACAAGTTTTAGAGGAAAGCATCTTTAAGAAGATACCAAACCAGAGACTATACATTTAATTACATCAAAATTAACCACTTTTGTAAATGCAAAATAAATCATAAGCAAATGATAAGACAAGCCACAAACTGGAGGAAGGTATTTACAACTTATATAACTGACAAAGGATTAATATTCCAAACACATTTTTACTATGGTCATACCCTTAGGTCCAGTTATTACCAGTGACTACAACTTCTCTGTATTCTCAGTGGAAATATTTCGTTGTCTGATCTTTACCTCCTATCTTCCCAGCTCACATCCTCTAACATCCCAGCACTAACGATTCTCTGACCCCGCCAGGTCACATTGATTCTGCTACCTCTCTACCATGCTTCCTCACCCAGCTTAGATTCTGTGGTTCAATATTATAATCACTCCTTTTCACGCAAATTCAACTCCTTTGTATCTCTCTCCTTTGTTGGACTCACCCAGCAAAATCTTAATGCTAGTTGAAACCTCTTTCCACCCACTTGACACCTACACTCACTTAACAAACATGGCAGGAGGAAACTGCACCACCAGGCTCACTGGTCTCGCTGTTAATTCATGACTGCTGATTTCAATGAGCCCCCAGTGCTTCCAACAATCCCACTGCTTGGACCTCACCCACACTCTATCCCACTCCCCAAAGGATGACTACACAGCAGCTCTCTAGCAAGCCTTGCCTAACACCTCCACCCCATCATCATGGTTGGTCCTGCTTCCCATTTCTTCGAGGGGCAAAAGAAAAAAGCAACAAAAGAGAACTCTCACTTGCCTCTGTCACCACCTCTACTACACAGCAGAGTCTACTTTAATTCTATGAATGAAGTGTGACAACTCTTCCACCTGCTAAGTAGATCCTATCAGCTCCCTGCTCCTGCACCTCTGCCCTCTCTCCTATTTGTTCCCACGAACATGCTGTTAATTCTCACATCTTAAAAGCAACAAAATCTCCCTCAACGCCCCTCCTCAACACCAAACACCATCTCATTTCTCCACTCCTCTTTAAGAAAATCACTCTAAAATAAATTTTATACTTGTTTCCAAGTCTCTCCTATTTTTAGCCTTAAATATTTATTACAGGTTTTTCTGTAGAAAAGAAAGATTTAGTTCTTTTGCCTAAACCCATCTCCTGTAAAAGGCGTTTGGTTGGATATTTTTATGTAATCTTAAAATCTTTGTAAGGACAGGGACGTCTGTGCGCTGCAGTTCATAGGTTTGCAAAGAGTCAGACATGACTTAGCAACTGAACAACAGCAACGGTCTTTGTCTTCTAACTTGAGTATTTACAACTTAGTACTTAAAAAACATAATAATGCCACCTGCAGGAAAAGAGCTACAACTTTTTCTCAAGATAATGATAAGTTTAAAATCAGGTTAGTGAAATTATTAAACTACCCGTAAACTAGGAACATTGTTTTCAGCAGTTCCATCCACACCTTCTAGAACTGAAGTTGGTCCCACATTATCTGCTCCACTTGATTTTGGATGGTAAAAAAGACACCAGATTAGTCTTGCTGGTGTCAGGACCAGGGGGAATTGCGACCTAGGAATAAGATACATGTTATAATTCGTTGAGACTTTAAGAATAACCAGAAGTTCTTGAATAAATGTAGGCTAAACTTCATCATTCCAATTTTGTTTTTACTATTGCCTTAATTGGTTCCCAACTCCATACTCAGAGGCAATTTAGTAGTGACTCAGTGCTTGGGCTCTGAAGCCAAACTTTCTGGGTCCAAATCCTGGCTTTACTATTTAATATTTATTAGCTGTGACTTCAGGCCTTTCAACGTTGAATCATCTGACAGTCTAATTGCCATTCCTTTGAAGTTTTATCAGTCTTCTTTTTCTGTGCTTAAGATTTTCCTTTTATGTTTTTCGGTTTCCTTCTTATGTGGTTAGATGTGGAGTTATTTTTACTTATACTGTTTGGAATATGCTGGACTTCAAAATCTGTGGATGGGTGATTTTCATCAGTTTGGAAAAATGAATTATCATCTCTTTTGCTCCATCCATACCTCTCTCTTCTCCTTCTGGAAGTCCAATTAACATACGTGGGAATTTTTCTCTTGATCCACATTGTACCTTTATCTCTGTTTTGTATTTTTATTCTCGGAATCACTCAGTGATTCCTTCTTGACAATTTCGTCAGTCTTCAACTCTCTAAATCTTTTTCTCAGCTCTGTCTAATCCACTGTTAATCCCACTTATTTCTTAATTTATTTTTATTTGTCTGGCTGTGCCGGGTCTTCGTTGCTGCGTGTGGGTGTTCTCTAGTTTCAGGGCATGGGCTTCTCATTGCAGTGGTTTCTCCTATTGCAGAGCATAGGCTCTAGGTACCCAGGCCTCAGTAGTCGCACTCGTGGGCTTAGTAGTTGTGGCACACGGGCTCAGTTGCTCTGAGGCAGGTGGAATCTTTCGAAACCAGGGGTCAAACCCATGTCCCCTGCTCTGGCAAGTGAACTCTCCAATACTGAACCACCAGGGAAGTCCTAATCCTACTAATTTCTGTTTGTGCATGGTTATTTGGTTCTTTTCCACATATGTTAGAAATATTTTTAATAGTCTCCTGCCCTTTATTCATAGTTTCAATCCCTTCATTTCTTTACATATAATAAACATATTTTATATTCTGTGCCTATTCAGGATAATTCTAATCCCTGAAGCCTTTCCAGGTATGCTGCCTCTGTCTCTTGTCTCAACTGGCTGCCACTTAGGATGCTCTTCTTCCCATGTGTTTGTGACTTTTCTAATTGTGAGCTTTCTTTCTGAGAACTTTGTTGGAATTATTAGAATTTTGTGGGACTGGGTTGAAGGTAGATTCCTATCAGTGAGATTAACATTTGCTCATACCTACTTGAAATCCCTTTAAATTAAATTCTCAGTTTGAGATGTTTTGGATCACCCAGGTTGGCTGTGTACATTTAGACTTCAACGCATATATATGGTAGCTTGTGACTACGAGTGATTAGGAGGTATTTTTTGTTTTCCCTTTTATTCAGTAAAAAAGTTCAAGTACTACAATTCCCTTTAGTCTCTAGAGATGGTGGTAGAGTTGTGGTTATTTCCAGGTCACCATTTATAATGAAGTTCTAGCTCTCTAGGGTTTCAAACTAATTGGAGGAGGATCCAGTTATTATGTGCCTAACTTGAGAAGGTTCTGGACTATATCTTTATCCTTCTTTTTTATTTTATTCATTCTTTTTATTTTATGGCCATGAAAAATCTAACTTCCAATCGCCTGGGTGGCAAATACTCTCAAGAAAAGTCCCAGCCTCAGGGGTCCCTTTACCTCTTTTGGTTCCCATTTTCACATTGTTTTTGGCCTCTGAGTATGCCTTCCTGGGCTTCCCTGGTGGCTTAGTGGTAAAGAGCTCACCTGTCAATGCAGGAGACATAGGTTCCATCCCCGGGTCGGGAAGATCTTCTAGAGAAGGACAGGGCGATCCACTCCAGTATTCTTGCCTGGGAAATGCCATGGTCAGAGGAGCCTAGCAGGCTACAGTCCATGGGGTTGCAAAACAGTCAGACACGACTTAGCAACTAGACCACAAACAACAAGGCCTTCCTAACTCACACTTCATATTTTTCTTTTTATCCAGTGTTTTTAGTTGTTTTCAGCTGAAGGACTAGAAATGTCCATTTTTAGAACATGATTTTTATGCTATTTAATAAGAACAGAACACTAAATATAATAGCCATGTTGTGGTTTTAACAAACATTTATTGAGCAATTAGTAAGTGCCTGACAGTATTCTACAGGCTGTTGGAAAAACAAAGTTCCTACTCTCAAGGATTACATTCTAGTGAATAAATAAAAGTTTCATGTGGCTATGAAGGAACATCAACTTGGTAAGGAGGATAGAGGGTGACAGGGTAATAGTATTATTCTAAATGGGGTGGTCAGGGAAGGTCTCTCAGATAAAGTTGTGTTTGAGCAGAAAACCTAAGGAAATGGGAAAACAGATTAAGTGGACTGCTGGGGAGAAACTCTCCACGCAGAAGGAAGAATAGGGCAGGCATGTCCTTGGCAGCACCAGGAACAGTCAGGGAGCCAATATTGGGGAAGGAGCGTGATGAGGAGGGAGGGTAGTAGAAAATGAGGTCGAGTAAACAGCAGCATGTCAGGCCACCTAGGGCCTTGGGGCCATGGTAGGGATGCTGGATCCTGCTCTGAGAAGGGATGCCATTAAAGGTTTTGAGAGGAGTGCAGTGGTCTGACATGACTTTTAAATTATGCCTCTGGAGGTTCTTCAGAGAATTATGCAGGGGGGCAAGAAGGAAAGGAGGCAGAACAGTTTGGAGGTTTTTAGAATAGCTGCCTATCTTGGACCAGGGTGGGAGCCTTGGAGGTGATGAGATGCAGGATATATTTTGATGCAAAGCCAAAAGAATTTACTAATGGATTAGATGTGCCATGAGAGAGTCACAGAGGTGCGGGCAGAGACAGAAGTCAAGAATGACTTCAAGGATTTTGGCCTGAGATACTGTAAGAGTGGAGTTTGCCATTTGCTAAACTGGGAAGCTCAGCAGGAATTCAGTCTTTTTTTAAATGTATTTTTATTTATTTGACTGCATCGGGTCTTAGTTGTAGCATGTGGGATCTAGTTCCCCGACCAGGGATCAAACCTAGGCCTCCTGCACTGGGAACACAGAGTCTTAGCCACTGGACCCACCAGGGAAGTCCCAGGAATTAAGTCTAGACATACTTCAGTGAAGTTTGAGATACTTCTAGACAACTGTGACAACTAATTTTACATGCATCCACTTGGAGAGTGTTTTTGAATGAGATTAAAATTTAGATCCATGAACTCTAGGTAAATGGATTGCCCTCCATGATGTGGATAAGCCTCTTCCAATCAGCTGAAGGCCTAAATAGAACAAAAATGATTGCCCTTCCCAAACATGAGGGATTTCTCCAGTAGACTGCCTTATGCACCATCAACTCTCCTGGGCCCCCAGCCTGTTGGCCCACAATACAGACTTTAGATATCTCAGTCTCCATAATCAGGAAAGCCATTCCTTATAATAAATCTATCTGTATGTATGTATCTATCTATCTTCTTGGTCTGTTTCTCTAGAGAACGCTAATACACTATTTGACACCGGAAACAGTAAGGAGCAGCTAGGTATGTACATCTGGAGTTATATGATTATATTCTTTGCAGCCAAAGATGGAGAAGTTCTATACAGTCAGCAAAACCAAGATTGGGAGCTGACTGTGGCTCAGATCATGAACTCCTTATTGCCAAATTCAGACTTAAATTGAAGAAAGTAGGGAGAACTACTAGATCATTCAGGTATGACCTAAATCAAATCCCTTATGACTGTACAGTGGAAGTGACAAATAGATTCAAGGGATTAGATCTGATAGACTGCCTGAAGAACTATGGATGGAGGTTCATGACACTGTACAGGAGGCAGTGATGCAAGACCATTCCAAAGAAAAAGAAATGCAAAAAGGCAAAATGGTTTTCTGAAAAGGCAAAAAGCCCTTACAAATAGCTATGGAAAGAAGAGAAGTGAAAGGCAAAGAGAAAAGGAAAGATATACCCATTTGAATGCAGAGTTCCAAAGAATAGCAAGGAGAGAAAAGAACTCCTTCCTCACTGATCAGTGCAAAGAAATAGAGGAAAACAATGGAACAGGAAAGACTAGAGATATCTTCAAGAAAATTAGAGATACCAAGGGAAACTTTCATGCAAAGATGGGCACAATAAAGGACAGAAAACGATCATGGAAAAAGCAAGAGAGTTCCAGAAAAACATCTATTTCAGCTTTATTGACTATGCCAAAGCCTTTGACTGTGTGGATCACAATAAACTGTGGAAAATTCTGAAAGAGATGGGAATATCAGGCCACTTGACCTGCCTCCTGAGAAATCTGTATGCAGGTCAGGAAGCAACAGTTAGAACTGGACATGGAAAAACAGACTGGTTCCAAATTGGGAAAGGAGTACGTCAAGGCTGTATATTGTCACCCTGCTCATTTAACTTATATGCTGAGTACATCATGAGAAACACTTGACTGGATGAAGCCCAAGCTGGAATCAAGATTGCCGGGAGAAATATCAATAACCTCAGATATGCAGATGACACCACCCTTGTGGCAGAAAGTGAGGCAGAACTGAAGAGTCTCTTGATGAAAGCGAAAGAGGAGAGTGAAACAGTTGGCTTAAAACTCAACATTCAGAAAACTAAGATCATGGCATCTGGTCCCATCACTTCATGGCAAATAGATGGGCAAACAGTGGAAACAGTGACAGAATTTATTTTCGGGGCTCCAAAATCACTGCAGATGGTGACTGCAGCCATGAAATTTAAAAATGCTCCTTGGAAGAAAAGTTATGACCAACCTTGACAGCATATTAAAATGCCGAGACATTGCTTTGCCAACAAAGGTCTAGCTAGTCAAAGCTATGGTTTTTCCAGTAGGCATGTATGGATGTGAGAGTTGAACTATAAAGAAAGCTGAGCGCCAAAGAATTGATGCTTTTGAACTGTGGTGTTAGAGAAGACTCTTGAGAGTCCTTTGGACAGCAAGGAGATCCAACTGGTCAATCCTAAAGGAAATCAGTCTTGAATATTCATTGGAAGGACTGATGCTGAAGCTGAAACTGAAACTCCAATACTTTGGCTACCTGATGCAAAGAACTGAGTCACTGGAAAAGACCCTGATGCTGGGAAAGATTGAAGACAGCAGGAGAAGGGGACAACAGAGGATGAGACAGTTGGATGGCATCACTGACTCAATGGACGTGAGTTTGAGTAAACTCCAGGAGTTGGTGATGGACAGGGAGGCCTGGAGTGCTGCAGTCCATGGGGTCACAAAGAGTTGGACACGTCTGAGCACCTGAACTGAACAAGAAAATGGTGTTAAAGGATGAAACCACAGGATAGGGAGAGATCCCAGGTCTCAGTGTGATGTAACTCCATTGTGTAGGAGTTGAAAAGATGTAAAGAACCAGAAAAGACTGAAATAAGGTAGGATGAGAACAAAGAATGAGTGTGTCCCAGGAGACAGTGAAGGAAGTGTTAAAAGGGAGGGACTGACTGATCAGTTGTGTTGAATGTTACTGATACAATGTGGAAAACATGCATTTTGCTAAGTTTAATTAGCAAATAGACCAAGTATGCAAAGGAGATACCTGCTGTAGTGATCAATGCAGAAACCATCTTTAAAGCTTTCTGGTGACCTCTGATTCCCCTCTTCCTGCAAAAGAAACCCTGTGTTCTGATGCCTCAAAGCTCCTTCTCTATTCTCAAATACACCTTCAGATGATATCCACACTTCAACTGTTGCTCTGTCAATGTATTACCCAGATGATGGAAGTTGGGAATTCTAACTTGCACTTTGAATGATACACTTTTGACTCACTAAAAGCTATATAACCTGTTATTGAAGCACTATATAACGCATGTTCAACAGAATTGAACTATGCACCATGGTAGCTGCTGGAGATGATGTGGGAAGAGAAAAAGTCTTGACTGTCAAGGAAGGCACATATGGAGGAAGCCAAAATGATGAGACACGTACTAGATACAAAAGGGAGGCACCTCCCTGGAGGAAGTTGGAAGATCAGTAAAAGATACCACGTATGGGAATTACATGATCACCACATTAGGGGAAGGATGAAATTGTGGCAGCTGAAAATGGTGAAGGTTGGTAACAAGGCATTGGAGCTGGGCAGAAGAAAGGAGCAGAGTCAATCAGAAGGTAGAGTCAATAGCCCCAGTGTTTGATGGGTTTAGGGGATCAGGGAGAGAAGTCTAGTCTAGTGGACTAGTTATATACTGGTGTCATAGCATAACAGACTTGGGGGACTGAGAAGGAGAGGAGAAAATAACTTTGGTTTGTGAATCTGTTGAGTTTGAAGTAGAAGATATCTAAATAGAGGTGTTCAGTTGTCAATTGGATGCAAGATCTGGGACTCCAGAAAGGAGATGGGGTAGGTATAAACATCTGGGATTAATCAGACTATGGGTAGGTCAATTCCAATTGCACAGAAGAGTGTGTAGACTGAGAAGAGAGGAGGGCAGAGGGCAAAATTCTGGAAAATTCTAATACTGAAACCATGGCTAGAGAATTAGAAACTTGCAGATACTGTCAAACAAATGACCACAGAGACAGGAAGCAAAAGCAGGGGTAAAGCAGTATCATAGACATGAAGAGAAGAAATTTTAAGGACTTCCCTGGTGATCCAGTGGTTAAGACTCTATCATTCCATTGCAGGGGGTGCAGGTTCCATCCCTGGTAGAGGAACTAACATCCACATGCCACCTGGCATGACCAAAGGGGAGAGAAGAAAATTTCTGAAAAAGTCAGTGGTGTCCCATGGCAAAGAGAAGTCACAGTAAGAATGGAAAAGATTCCTTGGGCTTACATGAAGAGAGTAATATCACTATAAATCAATTAACAAATTAGTTTAAGGATTCTGGCATGTATTTAACCAGAAAACCATACTCCTTTTACTTATGCTGTAGGGTTTTATTTATCAAAATTAGTCCCATAAGTGAATATATAATTATCAAAGTAAAAAAGAATTTTAATAGTCCCATAATACTATCCTTTAAATGAGATTCAGAAATATTTACTTTTTTTTTTTCCAGTAAGCTTCACATGACCTAAAACAATCAGAAACTTAAATATTCTCAGGACTCAGGCAGATAAAATGAATGGGTAAGCCAATCCAAGCACCAATGGGCTGTCCTTTCTGAAAAGAGCAGCCACAGCTAATTCCCACTATATGGAATTAGACAGATGGGCTAGTCTTGACTGGTAACCTGGTTTTCAAGATAAGTCAGAATCTGAATTTTTAAATATGACATCTCCCAATTTCAAAATACAGCCAATTAATTTTGATGTTTTGTCAGTTTTTTTATTGATAAAAGAAATCAGTGGTGTCCCATGCCACAGAATAGTCATGATAAGAATGGAAATTTGCCCTACATTATGTATAGTATAGCATTTTAATCTTACGATGGGAAGTTAGTTGGCTAATGATAAAGACTCATAAGCAGAAACAGACCCAGATATAGACTTTTTCATTTTGTTCTAAAACCAGTATTTCCTTCACTATGATTCTACAGTGTTAACAAAGGGGAACACACACCCAGGTTAATCAGACATGCCAGTTAATAATCACAATATGCTGTAATAAATTCAAGTTAGAAGCTTCAGATCTAATTAATCCATATGTTCTGGCTCTTCTGAAATGTTCATTAGAAATTCCAGAAACTAAACTGCCGATCATTAATCCAATCAATTGTTTATGCCTTATAAGTTCTGCTTTATACGTGTAGAACCTAGTTAAATTATACAGGACCTTTAAACAAAATTACTATATTTAGCTGAGTAACTACCTGTATCTAAAGTTTGATAATAACAACATCATGTAGGTATTTTAAATTTCTGGAGAAAAGCTTAATTATTGCAGGGCCGACAGAAAACTGGACTCCAATTGTGAAGACGTATTCACTTATATGGTATAGTCTGTAGTTACCCATTCATTCAACATGTATTGTGAAGCTACTATTTCCTGTTATGTGAGAATAGATTTTCAGGCTTAGGGATGAGTGAAGGATATACATCTAAGGTAATTATTTCAATAAATTAAATACGAGGTAAGTGCTCCAATAGTCCAGGAGGAAGGAGCTTAAAGTGAAAGTCGCTCAGTCATGTCTGACTCTTTGCCACCCCATAGACTATACAGTCCATGGAATTCTCCTGGCCAGAATACTGGAGTGGGTAGCCTTTCCCTTCTCCAGGGGATCTTCCCAATCCAGGGATCGAACCTAGGTCTCCCTGATTGCAGGCAGATTCTTTACCAGCTGACCCACAAGGAAAACCCAGAGAGGGAGGAGCTACTACTACTAAGTCGCTTCAGTCGTGTCCGACTCTGTGTGACCCCATAGACAGCAGCCCACCAGGCTCCCCTGTCCCTGGGATTCTCCAGGCAAGAACACTGGAGTGGGTTGCCATTTCCTTCTCCAGTGCATGAAAGTGAAAAGTGAAAGTGAAGTCGCTCAGTCGTGTCTGACTCCTAGCGATCCCATGGACTGCAGTCCACCAGGCCCCTCCGTCCATGGGATTTTCCAGGCAAAAGTACTGGAGTGGGGTGCCATTGCCTTCTCTGAGCTAGCACAGCTAGTTATCTTCTTTGATCTCATTAACAGCCTTCTGAGATAGGTATTATCACGTTGATTTTTCAAGAACCAGTTACAGTGCCAGTTGGAGCCAGAAGGCTGAGTGGGACGTAGACCCATATATTCTAGCTGCAAGTCCACAGAGGAGATTCTGTGAACAGCAAAGGACTCATTCTTCTGTACTCCTTTTTCTAACGAGTTAAAGTACTCCTTTGTAAAGCACCTTTTCCCTGTGAAGTCCTAACAAATGTTAATTCTGTCCTCTGATTTAAGCCATTTCACCTCAATTACAGATAGTTTGTCACGTTTTGTCTTTTTGGGAGTTACAAAATAATTTGAACTTGAAAGACTTCTGTGCACTACAAGTGTTGCCGGTTAGGGCAGCACGTGCCTCTGCAGCTAGACGTGTGTGCACAAAATTGAGTCCAAATCTAAACGCACCAGCTTTGACTGCGGCGGTTTAACAGAGCAAGACCAAGAACGCAGTCTGAAGGTGTCACTGGGCCCAGCTCGAACTTTTGCCTAGGCTTGGACGAAGGCGATCAGAAACCAGGGCCAGGACCCGCATTCATGAGTGCAATGTTATTTACAGCCAAGGCTGGGAGACGCCAAAGCTAACAACAGCTGCGCTGTGACCTGGTGCCACCGCCATGCAAGCAGGTCTCACACCGCTCACCTTCACAGTCGGCGCCCGGGATTCCCCCGGCCTCCTGGCCCTGCGCCCGCCCCGGGTTAGAGACCCAAAGTCCGGCGCAAAAGGCCACCATTGCGGCTGCGCCGCCGCACCACATGCTGAGCCAGCAGTTTCAAACTCCTCGCCACCTATGAAAAGAACAGCCGCGCGGGTACCTCCCGCAGTACGCAGCTGCGCGGAGCCTGGGAAACAATGAATCTACCCGGAGTTGCTAGGACAAATGACGCGACTCAACCGTGAGTTTCCATTGGCTCTCAGGAAAAGGGGGTGGGACGAAGGAGCCGTTTCGTTACCCATCCCCGGCCTGCGCGTGCGCAATATCGCTCAAGCGGTGCTGCCCCGGCGGGGAGAGACTCACAATAGCTAATCGCCGACTGCGCGACAGAAAAGGCGGGACCTTCACGCTGATTGGCGGCGACGCGGGCGGCCTCGGCGAGGGCCAGGGCGCAGTGGGTGGACGGGAACGTGAAGTCTCCGCGGTGCCTGATGGGGCTGTGCTGCGGCCCGGCGCTGTTGCTGCTGGGAAACCACCGGTTAGTGTTGCCGGCGTCTCTGCCGCCTCATGGCGGCCATCGGGGTCCACCTGGGCTGCACATCAGCTTGTGTGGCCGTCTATAAGGTGAGGGATTCTGCGGGGTTGTGAACGGCGTGTCGCCGGCCTAGGGACGTCGCACGAAGAGGCGATTCTGCGAGGAAGTCTCGGGGCTAAGGGCCGGGCGAACTCGGCCTCTTCCCCCGCGGCCCCTCAGGAAAGGCAGCTGCGGACCCAGCACATCCTGGGCGCAGGAGGACCCGAGGACATCCTGTGTTCCGAAGGCCCCCGAGCCCAGGGGCGGACCCAGGGACTTTCTGGGTGCCGGAGGCCCCAGGGGAGGGGGCGGACCCGGGAACGTCCTGGGCGCTGGAGGCTCCGGGGGTGGGGACGGACCCGGCCACGTCCTGGGCGCTGGAAGCCTAGAGGAGGAAGGCGGACCTGGGGACCTCATGGACGCAGGAGGCCGGGAGGGGGACCCGAGTGTCTGGTACCCGGAGGTTTCTGGACGCTTGCCAAGAAAGAGCAAGGTGGCCGCGATCTGGAACTGGACCTGTTAATCCCGAGAAGCGTAGGAAGCCAGTTGATGGTGTGTGCTCTATTCACTTGTCCTTTCTGGAAATGAGTGTGTGACTAGGAGTTTAGAGGAGCTTCTCGTCTGTGGGGAGGTGGAAGGAACAATAATAAGGGACAGCCCTGATAATCGTCTCACGGTTAAACGTCAAATGATTTGTAGGGAAAAGCCGAAGGATTGTTGCTAATTCATCATATGTAAAAAGAGGGAAGAAAGATGAGCGTTTACAGGGAAAAGAAAAAGGGATAGAAAGGTTAATGTGTTAACACGTTATTTTATATAGAGAGGTTATTATTATGTCCCTTCTGTTATCAACTATGCAGAACAGACTGAAAAGAGGCAGCTGGTTGTAGAATTCTGGCCTTATTAAGATCTAGGAAATACAGTAAAGCAGTTTTTGTTTCCATGTATATGTCAGTCACAGGGCCCCACATATGTCTGAATGTACCTAAGGAGACTATATATTTCATTTCAAAAGAACTAATACAGTTGTGTATTTACCTCCAGGATGGCCGGGCTGATGTGGTTGCAAATGATGCAGGTGACAGAGTTACTCCAGCCATTGTTGCTTACTCAAAAAATGAAGAGGTACCATTCTCCTCATTTTTGTACATTGAAATAAGTATAAAATGACATGTTTAATAGATTTCTCTTTTTCAGGTTGTTGGATTGGCAGCAAAACAAAGTAGAATAAGGAATATTTCAAACACAGTAATGAAAGTCAAGCAGATCCTTGGCAGAAGGTATGGAGTAAAATAATACTTTCACCTATGGTAACAAAAACATGTTTATAATTTGAATGTAAGGGTAATTTGAAATGAAACTAGAAACACCAGTGTGTTTTTCATTGTTTTTAATGACCGAGTCATTTCACAGAATTCCCCAGTAGGCTGTTATCTTTTGATATTAGTGCTGAATTTTCTGAAAGATGGGATTCATGGAGACATTTGCTTCTCACTTACAGGTCTGTTAGTATTAGTAGATGCCAGTGTGCATTTCGTTTTGATAATTTGTGTCATTCAGAGGTGGCAGTTTGAACTTAACATGTTTTTACAGTACTCTTTTTTTAAACTGGGAGATTGTGCAGGAATTTGAAGATTTCTTTGCACTATAGGTGAATTTTGTGAAGTCGATTGTAATTGGTGAATATTTGTGTAGAAGCTATTGATTTTCTTCTTCAGATCTCTTTGTGACACTTTCTGGGAACTAACTTTTCCAGTTGGCTTACACATTTAATCATTAGGGAAAACAGCTTAATTAATGTCTTAAGAATCAGGTTAATCATCTGCTATAACTTTAATTAAAAGATAAAAGAGGCCTGCTTCCCCAGACTTCTGTCTCCTCAAATTATAATGATAAATTAGGGGTTTTCGTTTTCATTGGAGTTGTAATATGTAATATAGTGTTTTTAAATTTTCAGAGTGCTTTCACATCTACTATTTAATCTAAAGAAATCCCTGTAAGATTGGTAGGGCAGATTTTATACCTCCTCATTTCTGGATAAGAAAGTCAAAGCACGCAGAAGTTACAGTATCCCTAAATTAGTTTAGTGGGGTGAACTCTACAGGACTGTGGTCCAGGACGCCTAATTCTTAACTTCAGGTTCTTTCCTTTCTACCTTATTCAGGTGAGAATTTAAGTAGAAATTTCCTTGTGTTGTTTTTAGGTTTGGGAAGTCATGGATTAAATTTGACATATATTTTATACATACAAATATTTTTTGTTTTTTTACTATCTCTTACCTATATTTAGGTAAGTTGAACTTGATGCTCATTTTTTTTTCTTTAGAATATCTGTGATTAAGTAAAAACTATAGTGTTTTGGAGAGAATTCAAATTGTGTGAAGATACATACACTCCCATATCCATTTATCTGTTGACTAAACTTAGTACTGAGCATATTGAAAATAAATTGAGTTGCTGTCAAAATTTTTCAAATTATAAACTGAAAAAAAAAAAAAAAGGCAGGAAGTAAACAGCCAATAATGTTTTTTATAATTAAACTTTTTTATTTTGAGATGATGATAGATTTATATTGTTTCAAGAAATAATACAGAGAGATCCAATCTATTTCTGGATTAACCATTTTCTCCCAACTGGTAACATCTTGAAAAACTATACTACACTATCACAACCAGGGTACTGGCATTGACACGTCAAAATTCAGAATAGTTCTATAGGTGCATCTCTTTGGGAACCGTTTTTGGGTTTTGTTGATATTTGGGGGCAGGTGGTGGAAATAAAGATGTGAATGTCTTCTGCCATATTAGGCAAAAAGCTTTGTATTAGTGGGAACAACTTTAGCTTGCTTTTCTGGCCCTGGAAGTTACCTTTTAACAAAGGAGTGCAGTGGTGACAGTCAGATGGGTAATACATAGCATAGCGTACCACCCAGGCCAAGGTTAGTGAGGAGTGGGCCGCAGCAGACACGTATCACTGCACTACTGTCCTGCTCTCCCTTCTCCAGAGTGATGTGCCTCGGGATCCAGGCCTCCCCGCCCCCGTTGGTCTATCTACTTACAAGACAATGGTGATTTTTACAGATACACGGTGGTTCCAGGTCTCAGCCTTGGAAGCATCCTGCCTTTTGTGGAGAAGCCAGTCCCCTTGTTGCCAAGCCAGTAAGGCCCTTTGTAGCCCTTGGTCCAGTCCCCATCCTGAGCAAACTCCCAGAGTTGGGCTTTTCTCAACCCTGGCATCCTTTCTCTTTGCAACCTACTTACAGGTAGCACCGCTTAACTTACTGCCACAATTATCCTTACACCGTTCCTGTAACTTTCATTCCCCTGTGGCCTTCCAGCCAGAAATGCGGTCCTCCGACCTGGCTTCTCAGCAATTAGCCCAGAGAGGGAAGAAGCAGCTGGCTCCTGGAGATAGACTGGAGCACACAGAAATTCCTCACACCTTCAGGTCGGCACCCTCCTGCCCAGGAGCCTTCTCCAGCTAGCCTTTCTTCCCAGTCCGCCATGGCCACTTCCAATAGCAGTGCGGGCATCCGGTGGTCCAGACAAGAGACACGAACGCTTCTCTCCATACTAGGCGAGGCAGAGTACATTCAGCGCCTGCAGACCGTGCATCACAACGCAGATGTCTATCAGGCCGTGTCCAAGCGGATGCAGCAGGAAGGCTTCCGCCGCACCGAGCGTCAGTGCCGCTCCAAGTTCAAAGTCCTGAAGGCATTATATTTAAAGGCCTATGTGGCCCACGCCACAAGTATGGGCGACCCACCACACTGTCCCTTTTATGATACTTTGGATCAGCTTCTCCGAAATCAGATAGTGACTGATGCAGACAACTTAATGGAGGACGCTTCTTGGGCCAAGCACAGTGACCTGAATTTAGCGGCCCCTGACACGCCAGGGGAGGAGGGGACCAGCATTCTGGGAGCAAAAAGGACTCAGGCAGCAGAGCATCAGCCTATTTTGAAAACAGTGAAGGAATCAGATGATTGTCAGCTGAGGGTCAGTGACCAGATGCCAGAAACCAGTGACCTCGAGGACTCCTGGGATGAATCCTCGGGTGCAGGTAACCCCCAAGCGTGTGAAGGGTCGGGGTCCCAGAGTCACTTGGTTCTCATCAGTGTGTGTTTGGATGGCGACCTCTTCAGCATAGTCGATATTTCAGCCCCTGCCCTCTCGTTTAAACCTAATGGTGAGAGAAAGGGCTCCAGATTTTTAAAAGCTGTAACCCTAGGTATGTATGATATTAGAACTCTTTTAAACCTCAAAGTACTCTTTAGAACCAAACTAGTTTGGGCATTATTTATAATGGGGACTTAGGAACTTGTGGCTGTAGAAAGGGTTGGATAGCACGATGGAAGGCAGAGGGGGACGTTTTGGACATACTATTATAGCAGACCAAAATATCCACATGAGAAAATGAATTCTTCCCCACCCCCTGCAGAGAGATGCCTTGGTTTTGTCCTTGTCTCTCAACTCTGCGGCTGGCTCCAAGCATTCCCATAGCAGGAGTGTCCTCTCTGCAACATTGTTGCTTTGTTTTTCAGGGTGCTCTCAAGGGATTTATATTGTTTCAAGAAATAATACAGAGAGATCCAATCTATTTCTGGATTAACCATTTTCTCCCAACTGGTAACATCTTGAAAAACTATACTACACTATCACAACCAGGGTACTGGCATTGACACGTCAAAATTCAGAATAGTTCTATAGGTGCATCTCTTTGGGAGCCGTTTTTGGGTTTTGTTGATATTTGGGGGCAGGTGGTGGAAATAAAGATGTGAATGTCTTCTGCCATATTAGGCAAAAAGCTTTGTATTAGTGGGAACAACTTTAGCTTGCTTTTCTGGCCCTGGAAGTTACCTTTTAACAAAGGAGTGCAGTGGTGACAGTCAGATGGGTAATACATAGCATAGCGTACCACCCAGGCCAAGGTTAGTGAGGAGTGGGCCGCAGCAGACACGTATCACTGCACTACTGTCCTGCTCTCCCTTCTCCAGAGTGATGTGCCTCGGGATCCAGGCCTCCCCGCCCCCGTTGGTCTATCTACTTACAAGACAATGGTGATTTTTACAGATACACGGTGGTTCCAGGTCTCAGCCTTGGAAGCATCCTGCCTTTTGTGGAGAAGCCAGTCCCCTTGTTGCCAAGCCAGTAAGGCCCTTTGTAGCCCTTGGTCCAGTCCCCATCCTGAGCAAACTCCCAGAGTTGGGCTTTTCTCAACCCTGGCATCCTTTCTCTTTGCAACCTACTTACAGGTAGCACCGCTTAACTTACTGCCACAATTATCCTTACACCGTTCCTGTAACTTTCATTCCCCTGTGGCCTTCCAGCCAGAAATGCGGTCCTCCGACCTGGCTTCTCAGCAATTAGCCCAGAGAGGGAAGAAGCAGCTGGCTCCTGGAGATAGACTGGAGCACACAGAAATTCCTCACACCTTCAGGTCGGCACCCTCCTGCCCAGGAGCCTTCTCCAGCTAGCCTTTCTTCCCAGTCCGCCATGGCCACTTCCAATAGCAGTGCGGGCATCCGGTGGTCCAGACAAGAGACACGAACGCTTCTCTCCATACTAGGCGAGGCAGAGTACATTCAGCGCCTGCAGACCGTGCATCACAACGCAGATGTCTATCAGGCCGTGTCCAAGCGGATGCAGCAGGAAGGCTTCCGCCGCACCGAGCGTCAGTGCCGCTCCAAGTTCAAAGTCCTGAAGGCATTATATTTAAAGGCCTATGTGGCCCACGCCACAAGTATGGGCGACCCACCACACTGTCCCTTTTATGATACTTTGGATCAGCTTCTCCGAAATCAGATAGTGACTGATGCAGACAACTTAATGGAGGACGCTTCTTGGGCCAAGCACAGTGACCTGAATTTAGCGGCCCCTGACACGCCAGGGGAGGAGGGGACCAGCATTCTGGGAGCAAAAAGGACTCAGGCAGCAGAGCATCAGCCTATTTTGAAAACAGTGAAGGAATCAGATGATTGTCAGCTGAGGGTCAGTGACCAGATGCCAGAAACCAGTGACCTCGAGGACTCCTGGGATGAATCCTCGGGTGCAGGTAACCCCCAAGCGTGTGAAGGGTCGGGGTCCCAGAGTCACTTGGTTCTCATCAGTGTGTGTTTGGATGGCGACCTCTTCAGCATAGTCGATATTTCAGCCCCTGCCCTCTCGTTTAAACCTAATGGTGAGAGAAAGGGCTCCAGATTTTTAAAAGCTGTAACCCTAGGTATGTATGATATTAGAACTCTTTTAAACCTCAAAGTACTCTTTAGAACCAAACTAGTTTGGGCATTATTTATAATGGGGACTTAGGAACTTGTGGCTGTAGAAAGGGTTGGATAGCACGATGGAAGGCAGAGGGGGACGTTTTGGACATACTATTATAGCAGACCAAAATATCCACATGAGAAAATGAATTCTTCCCCACCCCCTGCAGAGAGATGCCTTGGTTTTGTCCTTGTCTCTCAACTCTGCGGCTGGCTCCAAGCATTCCCATAGCAGGAGTGTCCTCTCTGCAACATTGTTGCTTTGTTTTTCAGGGTGCTCTCAAGGGACCCCCAGCTACAGCAGCTCCCATCACCTTTTCAGAGGTGCAGCTGCCCCCTGTCAGAGCATCCCCATGACCAGACTGGCTGTGTCCGGTGAGCCCAGCCCCTGCTCCAGCTCCAGCCGAAACACTCATGGGGTGGCCTCCGCACAGCGGCCTCCAGCCTCCTCCTCCAGGGCTCCTTTTGTTTCTGGTGGGGATAGACCTTTGACCAGTGAGCCCCCTCCCAGGTGGGCCCGGCGAAGAAGGCGGTCAGTGGCCAGGACTATTGCAGCCGAGCTGGCAGAAAACAGGAGGTTGGCACGAGAACTTTCAAAGCGGGAGCAAGAAAAACTGGATCGGCTGATTGCCATTGGCGAGGAGGCCAGCGCTCAGCAGGACACTGCCAACGAGCTCCGCAGGGATGCGGTGGTCGCGGTCAGACGCTTGGCCACAGCAGTGGAAGAGGCAACTGGGGCTTTCCAGCTAGGACTTGAAAAGTTGCTTCAGAGGTTAATTTCAAACACCAAAAGTTAGGAGCTGATCATGCAAGGGTGTATTTCCTACATTGGCAGAGCCTGGGTCCAACCGATACCTCCTGATACCCCGGCTCCTTTTCCATGTCCTCAGACAAAAAAGAGTGGATGGACAGTTAATGTGTGGAGTGGTAGGAACATATGTGCTCCTGGCTGCTCCCAGGTGTCTCCACTAGTTGAAAGACCCTTTAGAAATGCAAGGGGTGGCCCAGTAGAAAAAGGATGCAGCCAAGTCCACAGAGCTAGCTAGCCCTGACTTCATCACTGATGGGAGACACTTTACCTCTCTACACCAGCTTCCTCAGCTGCTAAACCTGCCTACCTCACAGGGTTGTTGTGAGGATCAGATGGCTGAAATAGATGTGAAAGGGTTTAAAGCACTATACACATGTAAGTTATTAAAGCATATGACCTTGGCTGAGAGAAGGCTGGGGTGAGGCACAGTAGTTGACAAGATACAGAATTAGGGTTGTACACCATGACCTCATTGCTTAAATCTCTACTAGTTTAACTTGACTGCTTCCTGGAGTTTACAATCTTCATTTCTTAAAACCTCTCTGTAGTTCATTAGGCTAATGTAGACACAACATGTATTGGTCCCTTTTTATATTTGCTGTGTCTGTGACATAACTACTAGCAAGCACTTAATAGTCAACCCATCTTTCCCTCCATTTTACTTGTCCTTAGTCTCTTATCTCTATGGATATGATTCAGAACTGATAGGAAGCCACAATCGTGTGTTTTTGGTTCATATTGATAATCTTTGATGAGAAATTGGCTATCTTATAAAATACTCCCTATAAGTAAATTCTTTGCATTCCATGTTTAGGTTTCCTTATATTCATAATTATATATTTAGGTTTGGTTTGTCATTAGGACATCATGGAAACAATTTGGATTATATAAGCTTCCCAAATACTTGTAGCTAATTTTGTTCTCTGTGTCTTTGTTTTCTGTCTAGAATGTTGCAAAAGGCAAGACTGAGAAAATGTTTCTTCTAGGAAACTCTCCAAAGTCACTTTTTCTCACAAAGTGTAGACAAAAGTTCACCTTGTTAATGGCATATATTAGAAGAGAATAGCTTTGGTAACAATTAAGGGTGGTATGAATAAGTACAGCCTACAACAGATAGCTCTTTTTAAAAGCACCAGCCCTTCACAGATACATCCCCTTTTCTCTCTGAAACACACATTTCCTAGAGGAGATAAGATGGTATTGAGCCAGGCTTCCAACTTATTTTAGAAGGGAAGCCATAACTGACCATCATTAACCTGACTTAAAGCTCTTAGTGGTTATTTGGGCTTCCCAGGTGGCTCAGTAGTAAAGAACCTGCCTGCTGATGCAGGAGACGTAAGAGACATAAGAGTTATTTCAGGAAACATAAAAAGCATACTTGGAATTTAAAAAGCTTTCCTATAATCTAGTGGTGGTGGTGGTGGTTTGGTCTCTTGACTCGTGTCTGACTCTTGTGACCCCATGGACTGTAGCCCGCTAGAGTCCTCTTTCCATGGGATTATCCAGGCAAGAATACTGGAGTGGGTTGCCATTCCTTCTCCAGTGATATTCCTGATCCAGGAATCAAACCTGTGTCTCCTGCATTGCAGGCAGATTCTTTATCGCTGGAACCACCAGGGAAGCCCTCCTGTAATCTAGAGAGTGAAGTAAAAAGTACAGGCCTGTTGGGAGAGGTTTTGTTTTATATTTTGCAACTCGGTTGCTTACCTAAATGCTGGAAATACTGTTAGGTGGAGAAATGGTCCAAACCACAGTGGGAACATCCCTGGAACCAGGAACAGATGGCAGGCAGGCAAGCTGCTCTGGTGAACGAGTGATTATGGAGGAGGCGTGAGGTAAACTACACTGGAATCGAGTTAGAACTCCTGGGCTCTGATGCTGTTACATTGAGCAAATCACTTGTCTTTTTTTGTGCCTCAGTTTCTTTATCTCTAAAGAGAAGTTTGTACCAGATGGCTTTTCTTGTACCTTCCAGAAAATTAGACGGATAGCATAACAGAAGACAAAGTGAAATTTTGATTGTCATGTTTCCAGTCACAGCAGCATATTAATGTATGTTTGAAACACTGCTAACAGTTGTGTTTTAAGGAAAGATTCTACAGTATTGATTTTTATGACTTCCCATGGACTTCTATTAACTCCACACCCAGACATAGATTCCTTGCTTTAAAAAGGCCTGGAAATGGAGATAATTTTTTTTTTTCTTCTGTGTTGTTTTAGGCCCTTATATAGAGGGATCCGTTTCAGTTACAACTGGATAACACTACTGTAGATACTTAGATTTTCTGAAAAATTAAGGAAATACTTGAAAGAGTTAGGCCCATATTCTACTAATCACTTAATGGTAGCAAAGTACTCCAGCAGGGATTTATTGGAGATAAGTGCTAAAGCATGAAGGTCAAGTTGAACTTTAGAGGCTGTAGTGCGCAGACCTGATGGGTGAAGTAACTTGAAGGTGGGAATAAAACTAAAGGGAAAGATCTTAAAGAAGTCAACAGAATAACAGGCCAAAGCCTGTTAAGAGGAGCAAGTTGTAATAAGGGAAGACTGGAGGAAAACAGGCCCAGATATCGTGCCTGAGCTCTGGGCCTAGCCGGGACTCCCCATCCGTCCACAAGCAGGTCACTTCACTATTCTGTACCTCAGGCCCCTCCCCTCTGCAGTGGGAGGCCATCCCAGCTACCTCATAGGAGCTGCATGAGGACCCAATGGACAGATGGCTGTAACAGGCTCTGTGCTGGGACGGTGGGGGGAACAAGCCCAGTAGCATGTTAGTGTGGGGTGAGGATCTGCCTATTGCAAGAGGCCCTTCAAGAAAGAGGAGGAAGAAGGCCAGGGTACCCTGGTAGGAGTGATGCTCTGCCTCCTGAAGCTTGCAAAGTAAATGGTGCTGTGTATACCAGCCTTCCACCACCCTCTGTCTCTCTGTGAAGTGACTTGATCCTGGTGTGGACAAATAAAGTTGCTATCTGTACACAGATGTGGGTCAGTCCACTACTTTCTGGCGCTACTGTGAACATTTGTCCATCATCTCCATCCTCTGCTTTCTGCTTATCCACTGGCTAACCTCTAGGACCTTACCTCTCTGAGACCTTCAGAACTACATGTGCTTTCTGTCTTCAAATGAACGAGACCCTCAGTTGAGAAAGAATTTTCCATTTCTAAAAGTTCTTTAAATCCCATTAATCCTATCAGGTCCAAAACTGCCAATTCTAAGAGTTCATTAAATTCCATTTAAAGTCATTAAAATACCCTTTTTTGGCAAATTATCTGAGTGATGGATAACATACTCAGAGGAATCATCCTGGTTGACTTAAATTCTGTTCTAAAAGCAACTGAACCACAACATGTCTGGCCAATATTACAGCATTGATGGGGGAAAAAAGTTAGCGTAGGCACGCTTAGTCTTTTTTTTCTTATTCTTAAAATATTTGTCTAGGATACGGTATAAATACTGGGTTTAGACAAGAGGAGAGGAGTTAGTGGAAAGAATACTAAACTTTATATGAAAGATCTGGATTCCAGCCAGTTGTGCTATTAATTAGCCAGGTGACGTCAGACAAACTGCTTACCTGTGATAGTGGAGGTGATAGGAGGAATCTACAAGTGTTGCCAACAAAGTTCTAAGCCAAATTAACCCCATTTTGAGCCCCTTTAATTTCCCCTTGTTTACACAGATTAGGGCCCTCATTTTCGGTAACCCTTCAGTGAAGAGCCACTGTTAATTTTCATCGCCTCCTACTAAACAGTTAAGACTGGTCTCTGGACAGAATAGCTGCAGTCCCTTGCAAGAAGGGTTAAGTGGAAGGATTGACCTTATCTTCATTTCTAGATGAAATTAGGCCAAGAATCAGACTTTTATCCCTGCTCAAGGCAAAAGTCCCTTAGTTGTTCACTGTCTTCACTGCAAGGCAGTCTACCTAGCCTGGTAGAGAAGACCTGGGATCAAGTACTGACTCTTCCCCTTATCAGCTTGTAAGTTGTTGACTGTCTATAAATCTGTTTCTCCTGAATACTGCCTGCCAAACTAACTCTGCTTAAGTGCTGGGAAGATCCAGTGGAAACGTTTTGCAGTCTACACTAGTCTGCGTTAATTCATATTACCATTTTGAGCAACGTAACACCCATTGTCTTAGTTTTTTTCCTTGCCATACACATTTCTTGAGTACCTACTTTGTATAGGACAGTATCTATCTACTTATAGTACTCTGTACTTTTACATATAATAATATTCATACTTTTGCTCAGTGCTTTCAGGTTTCAGACATTGATTCATGTTCAGAAACCAAGCAACAAAGGTGGTGTTAGGTATTCTGATTTGAGGTTTTACCTCCTTTTGTCCTTTTTAATCTCAGTGGTTTGGCTCTGAGATATGATCAAAGATATGATACTATAGGACTTAAAGTAATTGATACTATGAAAATATTCTCAAATGTATAACATCTATTGATAGTAAGATCAGAACAAGTAAGAGTTATTTACTTTCAAATGTGAAGATGCTTTCACGTAATTACTGTAATTTTATTTTTATACTTTTTGGTTTGAAGAATATAATCTTTATAACTTACATATCAATGATGATGATATAAATATTTATATTTGTCTCTATGGACAGCTCTGATGATCCTCAGTCTCGGAAATACATCACGGAAAGTAAATGTTTAGTGAGTATGCTTCTATTATTACTTCCCTATTACACAGAGTAATTGCCAAGGTCGTGACCCAATTATATTGATTTGAAGCTTTGTATTTTGTTAAAATCATTTCTTATTTTAACACTCTTCTTTCACAGGTCATTGAAAAAAATGGGAAGTTACGATTTGAAATAGATACTGGAGAAGAAAAGAAATTTGTCAGCCCAGAAGATGTTGCCAGACTTATATTTAGTAAAATGAAAGGTATTGAGCAAAGGAAAAGATCTTTTTAAAAGCTGACCTTTTAAAAAAGCTAGAGGTGTTTTTTGATCTGGAGTGATGCAGGGTGATTGAGCAGATGTGCAGTGAGGAGGCCTAAATGATGCTAGACCTGACTGGCCTGCTGACTGGCCATGTGGCCTTGATTAGATGACTTCTTTCCTTGACTGTGGTTTCCCCAGAAGAAATGTAAATGGATGGGGCCAAATCAGCGTTTCCAAAACTTCTGAAGACAAATGGCCAGTAAGCTGGTGAAAAGTGAATTATTATGTCTCCCTCAAGATACTACAATCTCCACAGTGTTTAAGCAGATTAGGTAGGTCTGGCTTTATCACTTCAGGCAAAAGCTTGGAGCTGAGCAGCCTCCTGTGGAACAGCTTGAGGACTTCTGGAGTAGATTATTGATGAGGCTTACTTCAGCTCTGGAATCTGTGATGAAAGTAATTGGGATGGAGGGCAGCTTTTTATGGTAGTTGGTCTGCACCTTTGTGCATCAGAAGCCCATTCTCAGTGGAGCCCATCTCATTTGGGAGGTGGTTGAAACTTGGAAGCCTGAGAACTACACGCTTTAGAAAGTACCTAGTCACGTGTCCACAAACTATACCAAAACCATAGAAAGTAATGCACAGTTTAAGAGAACAAGAGAAGGAGATCAGTGGGGTGGGACAGCCTCACAAATTGGAAAATCTTTATAATAAAAAGATCTTTGGCACAAATGAGTAAACCTCAGTATCACTTGACATTTTTGTGTATTGTCAGAATTTATGTTTTTCTTCCAGTTTTCTTGAGATATAATTAACGTACAGCACTATATAACTAAGGGGTATAGTGTAATGATTTGACTTATGTATGTCATGACATGATTACCACATTAAGTTTCATAAACTTAAAAATATTTTTTTCATATACAGAAACGGCACATTCTGTCTTGGGCTCAGATGCCAATGATGTAGTCATTACTGTTCCATTTGATTTTGGAGAAAAGCAAAAAAGTGCTCTTGGGTAAGTATAATAAGAAGTTTCTCTTAACTTGCTTAAAGGAAATACAAATTTCACAACATTGCTGTATAGTAAAAGGTAAAATTATATGTGAAAATACCTTACACAAAATGTTGTGTTTGTAAATCATGTATATATATGTAAATCCTGTGGTAAAAGCATGGTAATAATCATTAATATTTCCTGTATTTTATGAAGTGTCCAAAGAACCTGAAACTGCATGTATTAATATCTTCCTCGCTGTTTTGATTGGAAACATTTGATGACCAGATTAAGTTGACGTTTGTGAATCACTTTGCCTTAGTGTATTGTAATTAAGGCTTATGTAGGAATTGTATAAAAATAAGCAATTTTAGAAAATATTTGAGTTTTTTTTTTAACCTAGATAAACATCTAAACAAAAAATTGTATCTAGTTTTCATAAGTTGTTATGCAAATGTAATTGGCAAGCACCCAATCTTTTGCTCTGTGGATAGAGTTCCCTGTAGGGCTTTGCTGAACATCTGAGTTGCTTCTGGGCCACAGAATTGCTTTGTTTACTTGTACTTGTGGAATGTTAAAGCTGTGAACCTAAAGTAAAGAAATTGGAAATATAAGTGTATTATAAATATGTATTATATTAACTCTGAAATGAATTATAAAATATGTCCTAGTCTCTTTCTGAGATTTGTAAGCTCAAGCATTTGGAGAGCTTTCTTTTCCTTAATATGGGCACATGTTATCTTCTTTGTCAAGAAAATAGACTCTGAACATTATTATTTTAAAGAGAAATTGATCTCTACACTTCAAGACTTAGGTCTATTTGTTGTATTCTGTTATCTTGCTTCTAAAAGATCATTACCCTTCATGTTCTGCTTGTGAAATCTTATTTGCTATTGCATAAAATCTTTAGCAGAGCATTTCTAAAAATGTAGACTTGAACATGTGATACCAAATTTATTAAAAGCACATTGTCCACAGGGAAGCAGCCCGAGCTGCTGGGTTTAATGTTTTGCGGTTAATCCACGAACCATCTGCAGCTCTTTTGGCTTATGGAATTGGACAAGACTCCCCCACTGGAAAAAGGTAAAAATCATATTTTCAGCTTTAAGTTTTTCAGTGCAGAAAACATTTTAGATGATAGCAATTATTTAAATAGAGATTGTTATATAATGCAGTCATTCCAAGCTTTTATAGATGGAAAGACATCAAAATTCTCATCTAGAGTTTTTCAAATAGATGAGAAAGATGTCCTAGAAAGCAGAGAACAGATTCAACAGGAGGGAAGGTTACACCCTTCTGCTCTTCTCTTATCATCTGACACTTTGTCCCTTTAGTGAAGGAAGATTTGCAGTTTATAAGCCAGCCAAGTTACAACTGAAGCTCTAGGGCACTGTTAAGTTTATTACCAATTTGAATATTAAACATGCTTAGAAAAACAGTGAGGACTTTCATGGCAGGAGATAACAGAAAAGCCAGCATGGGAATTTAAGATTTCATTTGATAATGAAATAGTAAAATGTACTCCTAGTTTAATTGTAAAACTGGTCCTAATAGATCTGACACATTATGCAACTTTAGGGATGTCAATTCAGATGTGTTAATTTTCCCTAATTGTATCTTTTCATTCATATCTCACAAAGAAACTAATATAAATCACTAGGAATTTAAGTAATCTAAAATATAGAATATCAGAAATTTTGGATTTTGATTCATAGGAAATTAATGCCTAGTTTTGCATATGTTTTAACTTTTGTAGAACATGGGCATTGCAGTAGTAACTAAGAGTATTAACAAAGTTTCTATATTTAATGCTCTTAGACTGACTTTAATTGCAAATCTCTTTTTTATTTACTTTGAAAAGTTAGTGTCTTGAACTCCAGTTAGTGAGAAAGAATATAATTTTACCAACAGTATTAAATGAAAATGGGCTTTGACTTAAAATCAGAAGATCTGGTTTCTAGGCTTGATTCATTCCTAAGCAGTAACCATGGACAACTCAATTTCTCCCGTAAAAGATTCAGTTTCTTCATTTGTGATTTACAGGGGTTAAATTAAATGACTTCTTAGTTTAAGAAATCAAAATTGGCTTTACAATACTATGATTCTCTCATAACTTACTCGTGGTTTTTTTTTTTATAGCAACATTTTGGTGTTCAAACTTGGAGGAACATCCTTATCTATCAGTGTCATGGAAGTTAACAGTGGAATATACCGTGTTCTTTCAACAAACACTGATAATAACATTGGAGGTACCCACTTCACAGAAACCTTAGCACAGTACCTAGCCTCTGAGTTTCAGAGGTAAGTATTAATGGACTTGATATGTGTGATGATAAACCTGAAATTTAGCTTCAGGTTTAATTTTTTTACCCAATTTATTTGAAATTGTCCTTTCAAAGGAGGGCATGGTTTTTCCAGGGCACTGGATATTTTCATGTCTGAAATTATAAAATCTGTCCTGGCAAACAGGCGAAAGCAGAGACCCAGCTGCCTAGTGCAGTATACTTAGAGTTTTCACTCAGTGGAACGGACCACCAGACACTGAACTGCATGAACTTGGATCTCAAGTTCAACTTCCTAATTTGTCAGTGGTTGTTTTTATGTTTGGGTGAAGGAGGGTAAAGGCAGTAAGGCTTCACTACCTTCTGAACAGTTTTTACAGGTGTAAAAGATTATGTTAAGGTTAGATTCCAGTGAACCAGTCTTAAGGGGTATCTATTACCACAAAGAATATTTTAGTTTTATTGCTGAATGTAATTATTCCATTCAACATTCTAATCCTGTTTGGCACATCATGAGTCAAATATATAAAGGTTATATTTGGGACATCACTGCTCTAAAAAGTAGTTTTCATCAGTTTGACTACACTGGGTTAAAAAAAAGTCCTGAAAAAGTGGTAATTTCTCATTTGTTCAATAAAGACCTATGCTGCTTTTTGTTATAAAGGTGTTCCAACTCAAGGAAAGTGAAAGAAAGTGAAAGTCACTCAGTCGTTTTGAGTCTTTGCGACCCCATGGATTTTACAGTCCATGGAATTCTCCAGGCCTGAATACTGGAGTGGGTAGCCTTTCAGTTCTCCAGGGGATCTTCCCAACCCAGGGATTGAACCCAGGTCTCCCGCATTGCAGGCAGACTCTTTACCAGCTGAACCTCAAGGGAAGCCCCTCCCACTCAAGGAAGGGCACGGTTAATTTATTATGGGTTTTAAACATGTTTAAAAGCAGAGCCATCAGTCACCACTTAGCAAGCAGTTTTAATAGTTAACTCACCCTGGAGGTAGGAGAACTGTAATTTTACATATTTTATATGTTTCAAATTTCTTTGAAGAAACACTTTTAGTTTTTGTTTTTTTTTAATGCTGGACAGATAATTCTATGCCATTCAACAAGAATCATGCTACGGTTGTAAAGGGTGAAGTATGAGACTTGACCCAGTTGCATGAATCTCCTTCAACGTCCTTTTGTCTCATCTGCAAAAAGATGATGGCTCCTGTACTTCTTCAATGCAGTCCATAACTGTGGTTAAACAATCCAGCAATTCAGAGTCTTAAAGATATTGGTTATTCGTTTTTTCTGAGACCCCTCTTCAAATTCTCTTTCCTTATATATTCTGAAAAAATAAAATCTGGTATTAATATTGATTCTTGCACTTATTTATTTTTTTACTGGCCATATGGCATAGCATCCAGGATCTTCCCGACCAGGGATGGAACCTGCACCCCCTGCAGTGGAAGCACAGAGTCTTAACCACTGGACGCCAGGGAAGTCCCTGATTCATGAGCTTACAATTATCCTAATGGGGATTATCCAGATTTTAGTTACAATAAATTCTAAATGACCTAGTAATTTTTAAACTTCAAAGACTGTATTTCTTGTTTAGATCCTTCAGACATGATGTGAGAGGCAATGCCCGCGCCATGATGAAGCTGATGAACGGTGCTGACACTGCAAAGCATTCTTTGTCAACCTTGGGGAGCGCCAATTGCTTCCTTGACTCACTGTATGAAGGTCAGGATTTTGACTGCAACGTGTCCAGGTAAAACTGCAGTTCGAAAAGCTTCAAAAAGTTCCAAATGTATTCACATTTAGGTGTAATTTTCTCACTTCAGATTTTTTATTTTCTCACTTGAGGTTTTTAGCCCACTATAAAAGGAGAGCTTTTCTGTCTCTGCTTTTCAGCTCTTCTCAGACTAAATGACTGTTCCCAAAGCAATCATGTCAGTGGTGACTGCCCTGTTATGTTACACCTACCAGGAACAGTGTGTGACAGGAGCATCCCAGGCCTTTGAAAGAATGATGAGGGGAGACTTGAGGGGTTTGAGATTTGTAAATTTCCTTACTTGACTAGCAGTCCCACTTGTATAGTCCCTCGTTCTTTGTGGGGCTTCCACATGCCTCAGTGGTTGTTTACTATTTCATTGTTATGCCTGTGTGGCAGGCTATATTCTAAGTTCTTTCTTATGTATTAACTCTCAAATTCTCATAACAACCCAATGAGGTAAGTGCTGTTGTTTTCCTTACTTTACACAGGAGGTGTCATTTCTTGTCCAAGGTTATCCAGCTAGTAAGTGACAGAGCTGGGCTGCAAACCCAGCTAGTTTGACTCCTGAGTTCGTGCTCATTACCTATCACCTTACTCTGAGGATTGATCTCTGTCTTGGTTTCATTTGCTTTGTCATCCATTGGCAACATTTTAAATTATAGTAGCTTTTGTGACATTTAGTAAACACAGGTTTAATGTGCATAAAATTATTTTAGTGCTCATATCTTTTCCATAATCCAAAACATTGGTTACAGATGATTGCACGTCCACCCAGAAATGGGTAGGGGAGGCCACTGTCCTCTCATTGTGTGTTGTGTATTACTTACCATACTAATAGCTACCATGAGTTAGCACTATTTAAACCTCCCAACAAGCTAACAGGTGACTTAGAAGCATAGTGAATATCCAGAATATAGTATTACATTATTTTTAGGCTTTCTACTCACTCTGTTCGGTTAAATTCTCTCTTTGGCCCTTGTAGCTTGCTCCCTCTTTCTCCCTGGGTTTTTCCTGATTCCAGGTCAGCACTGCCACCAGTGGCTATTTAAAATTTTTAGTTAATTAAATAGATAAATAACATTAAAAATTTGGTTCCTCAGTAGCATTAGCCAGAGTTCAGTGCTCAGTAGCCTCAAGTGGCCAGTGGCTCCAGAAAGTTCTCTAGATATTTTAAGAGATTTCAAGCTACCATCTAAAAGAAAGTTGTTCCATTGAATTTTAATCTCTTGTGGGCAAGAGAGTCTTTATATTTTTTCTGTTTCCAGAATATTTAACTTAGTGCTAAGTTTGTCCAAGTACTCAGTAAATGTTTGCTTATTCATATCAGTTCTTAAGAAGGAAATAGAATTTGTCATTTTATTTGCTAGCATTCAGGCTTCTCAGGGGTTGCAAAATAACCAAACTTAAATGCAGCAGAGGCTCAGACCATAAAGAAAAGTGGTCAGAAACAGTTTTTAAAATTTTAAAAGATAAAAATAGAAAAAATTTCCAAATTATGGTTTGATTTGAATCAATAGATTTATTGGTAGAAATCCCATACACTGAGAATTTATTTTTAGGTTTTTTGACAGCTTATAATAGGCAGGCTATGGGTATGATAATTTTTCTATGTGAATTTAATATTATATATATTTGTAAATGAGTAACCTAGACTTTTTCCTCCCATGATACGATACTGCTGTTCTGAGTGTTTAATATCCTGTTCTGATCATAAACCTACTCTTAAGAGACCTATCACAGTAGGTTTTGACATTACCCTTTACAAGAAAAAGATGTCTTGTTTAACTTATTTCTGCTGTCTCCTCTGTGTTTATGTGTTTTTACAGAGCAAGATTTGAACTTCTGTGTTCTCCACTTTTTAATAAATGTATAGAAGCAATCAGAGAAGTCTTAGAACAAAGTGGATTTACAGCAGATGATATCAACAAGGTAATAACTTTTGTATTTTTTTTATTTACATTTTAGGAATAGTTTTTGACTGGGAATTTAGGAAATGGCCCCTTGGTATTGAAAGAGTATTTTTATACATGTAAATATTTTCTTACCTTAGGAAATAAGGAAATTGATAAAATTTTGATTAATGGCTCTAATGAACTCACAGTTCTGTGTGTTTATTAGCCAAAATGGTTAAAATTCCTTTTCAGTGTATTTTTTGTATATAAGCAAAAACTGACAAATATTAGAGTGTTTCTTAGGTGTCAGGCACTGTTTCTGAGTGTTTTACATGAATTAGCTTGCTGTATCTTAACGGAACTCTATGAAGCAGGTGATATTATTTACCTCCATTTTGTAATTGGAGGCACAGTGGTACAGAGATATAAAGCTTCATGGTTATCATGTGGCTAGTGGTAGAACCAGGATTTAACTCAGTGTGGTTCCCAGTTCTGCTTTTAACCAATACAACAGTCTTCTCTCTGTTTGCTAAGAAACATTGCATATTTGCTTGCATAAGAAAAGATTTAGAGACTTTCAGAAATATTCCAGCTGGTTTGTAGTTTTTTTCCCAAGATTATTTCTACTCTTTTACAATATATATACATTTTTTCATTGTTGTTGATAAAGGAATTTTCATATAAGAAAACTCAGAAAATAGGACCAGTGTCTCACTTTATAATAAACCTGTCAAATTTGTTGCACAATTTTGAATTTTTATGTTCCTTATACAATATTATAACCAATTTCTCTGTCCATATTACTATATAGTCTTCATCAACACAATTTTAAATAGATTCTTGGCCTTTCCCAGTGGCTCAGTGGTAAAGAATTTGCCTGCCAAATCAGGAGACAGGGGTTCAATCCTTGGTCCTGGAAGATCCCATCTGCCACTGAGCAAGTAAACCCATGCACCACAACTATTGAGCCTGTGCTCTAGAGCCCTGGAATCACAGCTGTGTAGCCAGTGCACCCTGGAGCCTGTGCTCCACAGCAAGAGAGTAGCCCCGCTGTCCGCAACTAGAGGAAAGTGCATGCAGCAGCAAAGACACAGCACAGCCTAAATAAGTAAATAAAAATTTAAGAAATAATTTTAAATAGGCTCTTAATATCCTAGAAAAGGAAGAGCACCATAAGTTATTTCATTGTTCTTTTGAACTCCTAGATCGGGTCTTCCCCTCCCCAGAAAAGTGATGCCCATCTCTTCCTATATTTAAGATTATTCTTTGGGACAGGTTTCTATAATAAAAGTATTAAGTCAAAGAATATAAATAGCAGAAGCCTATTTTTACCTTCAGTTACTTTTCAAAATAGCTGAATTAACTCATACTTTCATCAGCAGTGTATGAGAACAGACATTTTAGTATAACATTGCTGACACAGTTTTATCATTTAAAGATAAATTTTCCATTATGTAGTTGAAAAGAGATATGTTTTTACTCTGTATTTTATTGACTATTATAGGATTCTTTGAAAACATATTATCAACGTTCTGTTCAGTTCAGTCGCTCAGTCGTGTCCGACTCTTTGCAACCCCATGAATCGCACCACGCCAGGCCTCCCTGTCCATCACCAACTCCCGGAGCTCACCCAGACTCATGTCCATCGAGTCAGTGATGCCATCCAGCCATCTCATCCTCTGTCATCCCCTTCTCCTCCTGTCCCCAATCCCTCCCAGCATCAGAGTCTTTTCCAGTGAGTCAACTCTTCGCATGAGGTGGCCAAAGTACTGGAGTTTCAGCTTTAGCATCATTCCTTCCAAAGAAATCCCAGGGCTGATCTCCTTCAGAATGGACTGGTTGGATCTCCTTAGAAGAACTGTACAAAAAAGATCTTCACGACCCAGATAATCATGATGATGTGATCACTAATCTAGAGCCAGACATCTTGGAATGTGAAGTCAAGTGGGCCTTAGAAAGCATCACTACGAACAAAGCTAGTGGAGGTGATGGAATTCCAGTTGAGCTGTTTCAAATCCTGAAAGATGATGCTGTGAAAGTTCTGCACTCAATCTGCCAGAAAATTTGGAAAACTCAGCAGTGGCCACAGGACTAGAAAAATCAGCTATACTTCAATAGAAAAATAAATATAACATTATTCTTACTCCATTTCCTGTTAATAAGATGTGACTTCGAACAAATGTTGCAATAGTCTCTATTTTTTCATTTTCTTTCTCATAGAATAAAGGGAATAGGACTATTTTAAGTCTAAGGCCTTTCTCAGTTCTATGATATGGAATATATGTCCTTATATTATTTTAGAAAGAAGCCTAGTAGAAAATTATTTTTCCTGTTGAGTGTCATTGGTGACATACAATGAAATGAATGACATGCTGAATGAAACTCGATAGAATATATCAGTTTCTACAACAGTTATTATAAATATCATTTTATATTTACCATAACAAAGACTTCCAGGAAATTTTGAGAATTTCTTCCCCCTCCAAATTTAATCACATGGTGAATTTTGAAAAGTAGTTCATTCAATCAGTAAGAAAATGGAGATTTAAAGAAAATTTTTTTTCATATTATGGATAAAAAGGATGGAGAAAACCCAATCACTTATAAACAGTTTTATGTGTTTAAAAGGAAAAACACAGAAACCACAACAGTAAAAATAAGATTTCCATAAAGTTCTAAATCATGTGGCAGAGACAGCTTCAAGTTATTTAATAATGCTTATTGGTTTACAAACGTGCACAGAGAGAGAGATAGAGAGGGAGGGTACATTTAAATATATCAAGAAATAAAAAGAGAAAATAAGTTTGAATCTCCAGATTTTAAACTAGTTTGACAAATGCTCTTAATGTCTTACAGAATATCTTTACAATTTTTACATGTAACACCATCCTTAGTGCTTCTTGCTTCAAGCTCAGAGAATTTCTATAGGATTCCTATTATACAGGAAAGTGTGTGCCTGGATGCTTCATTGTGTCCTACTCTGAAACACTTAGGGACTGCAACTTTCCAGGATCCTCTGTCTATTGGATTCTGCAGGCAAGAATAGTGGAGTTGCCATTTCCTCCTCTAGAGGATCTTCCCTACCCAGGGATGGATCCCATGTCTCCTGCTTGGGCAGACAGATTCTTCACTGCTTGGCCACATGGGAAGCCCATAAAGTGAAGTAGTTGTTCACAACTGGGCACATTTTCTCAGTTCACTTTAGATGACTTATTTAATATATCACCAAGAGATGCACAATCTACTTCATTTAAAGTGGGTTTCAAACTTTCATCTGAAGAGTTGAATCATTACTTTTGCTCCTCAGAGGCAGTCATCTCCAACACCAGTAAACTGGTGAATGCTGTAAATCCGAGGCACCACGCTGAAACACATCAACAGAAACAGGACTTCCAACTCTGAAAGCATTCCAGTTCACTGACGGACTCCGGGAACTACAATCTGAGCGAGGTCGGAGCACCACTGTCATTTCTATGGCGAGTTCCTCCACGGCACTTACTCAGTAGTAATGAGCAGAAGAGATGGCCAGAGCGCACTTGATTCGAAGCGCACGCTGAAGAAAATGAGAGGTTTTACGTAGCTAAAAGTAAATTAGGTATGTGTCAATCTATCTGTTGGCACAAATCATTCCATGTAGTGGATAATCTACTAACTACCTCGGAAAAATGTGAGTTTTCAGAATAGCAGCAGGGATTTAAGTACTATATGACCATAGGTATCACAGAGAAAAACTGAAAACTAATCTTTCAGAATACACTGTAATGCTTTTATGAGTAACTCCACAGGAAAGTGGAAAATCTGAATCCATATAAGTGTGCATGCATCATAACAATTATGAAGGGGACTTTTTGTTTCATTTTCTATTTCCTTCAGACTTATTGACATAATCATATCTTCTCCAAAGTAACAAATATAAGCACTTTGTACTGCATACATTTAAAAAAGGTTTATTGGCTTAAGAGCTTTTTCCATCTCTACCATAATTGTCACAGTTTTAAAAGATTTAAATTAGCAGTGATCACATTGACTATCCTATCTTGCAGAGTGACTTAATCCATACAGCCTCAGACTTGAATTCATAAAACTCAGCTTTTTTATTACCTCTGTTATCTGTAGGCACTGTGAACTTGGCAAAGAAAGGAAACTCTCAGTCTTAGGTTTTTTATCTAAAAAATGTGGACACATGTATACATTGTAATAGCTTTGTTGTTTTGGATGAGAAACGTCAAACAAAGAAAATGTCTTTGTAAATAGTAAAATGCAGGATATAAGCATGTATAGAAATGTGGGATATGAGGCTATAACATCTGTTACCCAATTTATTTCCAGATTGAAGTAATTTGGCTGTCTAGGAGCTGTCTTTCACTACTCCATAACCATGCCCAGTCAAGAAAACCTATTTTTTTTTTAATTATTCTTCAGTCAAAAAGAAGTAAACGTGGGGCTTCTCTGGGGGCTCAGCAGTAAAGAATCTGCCTGCAATGCAGGAGACACACAGGGGTTCAATCTCTGGTCTGGGAAGATCCCACATGCAGTAGAGCAACTGACCCATGCCCTGCAACAACTGAGCCTGTGTGCTAGGGCTGGGGGCTGCAACTATTGAGCTCATATGACACAACTATGAAGCCAGCACACCCTACAGCCCATGATCCACATCAGGAGAAGCCACTGCAATGAGAAGCCCGTGTAATACAATGAGGAGTACAAAGATCCAGCAGAGCCAAAAATAAGTAAAACTATTTTAAAAGTAGGTAAATGCTTCTTGCCAAAACCTATAAACTCCCAAACAAATTTATAGAAGAAATATTTGTATTATCAGCAGTAATGTCCTCATCGTTAACTCCAATAATAAAGAAAGCAGTTTAAAATTTTGGATGCCTCTGAAATCAGTTTTAATTTGGCCTATCAAATTATTTAACTTGGTTAATCAAAAAGATATGCATTTTTACAAGATTCTCCTTTTTTTCTGACATTGGAAGAACAATAGAAACAAAACAAAATAGGATATTATGCTCTGCTTTACTTAAAACTAATTTATGAGAAAATATAATAGAGACACTCCTCCTTAAATTTTTGCATGGATATTTGTTATTTCTTCCCTTTAAAGGAAAAAAACAAGTAAGGTATTAGTATAAATAGAAAATTTCTCCTTTAATATATACTGATATTGCCCGAGAGATCTCTGAGGACAGAGGCTATAAACTTTTACTTGTTTATGACATTCTCAGAGGTGAAATATTTCCTGGCTTGCAGTAAAATTAGTGAATAAAATAATGCTAGATACAATGAAGCAAACATGAAAAGCAAAGTAAGCCACTTAATGTAGTTTGATTTTCTTATGATTTTGCATTATAAGACATAACAGTGATGACCTGGCAAGAACCATGAGTTTGTCCTCATATCATGACCTTTTATCTACACATTGTCTACCTCTTATTGTATTAAAATATTAGAGTCTTGTTTCGGTGCGTTTAAAAAACTGGAAGCAACCGTAAACCTCATTCTTCATCCAGATTCCTTACTGGTACATTTTATGGCAGCATAAATTTTTCTAACTATGGCCACCATGATAGAACTGTCTGGGTCAATTACAGCAATTATGTGCTCTTCAACATTTCCAAGCATTTCAGTTTCACTGATCATCTGATCAATGTGTGTCTCCACACTAAACTCTATGCTTCTTGAGGGTAACACAACTTTACTCACAGTTTTATTCTTGGCATCTTGAGAGAATCGGAGAGTATGAGAACATCAGTAAATATCATATATGTGACTCAATGATCAACTTTAACAATGAATAAATGAAGTTAACTTATTACAAAGTGCTACGAGAGCTTTCCAACAAATAGAAAAATTAAAAAAAATGTGATCTCCCTTTCAACAGGAATAAAACAGTAGGTGTACTTGTTTTGAAATAAACTAAGGAACAAATATTGTCTAGCCCAGCAAACAACAGTTCCAGGGGTATTCAAGTGCCACATTCTTAAAGTAAAACATATGCTACAAATCAGCATAGTTTGTTGAGGAAAGAGACTAATTATAAAATAGCAGCTGAAAGGCAGCTCTGTGTTGCTACATTTGCCCTGACAGAAGGTATTGAAGTATTTACTTGGGTCTGCTGTTTCAAGCAGTCTGTCCTTGGCCTCAAAAACAAAATGTGCTTAAAAAAGAGAAGTGTAAGTTAAATATCTTTAAATGTGTCTGCCACTGTCATTACCAGTCCTAGTAATAATATTTCTCTTGTTCTTGGCAGATGAGTTTTTTTTATTTTTTCTCTTTTTTACATTAAAGGACAATAACATTTACCTGTGATTGCAACTGAATGCTTAAGGTTGATTTTTTTTTCTTTTACTGAAAACAATGAATTTTTTCTACAGTGCATCAATATCTACTACTCTGAAACTATCCACAAAGAATGCACAAGAAAGTCACGGTGAGCTCTGAATGATGGCCACCTGCAAAGAAATGATAAGACTGAGCCTTTCTCTCTTTTTTTGGCAGGATCCCTTTGCTGTGTTCTGACTTATGCCAGGTAATTGGAGTCAGTCAACTAGACAACCAGCTAATTTCCATTTTCTCTCTCTTCTGTATATATCAATAATAGCCTCACATTCTTCACAAGGAAATGTAACAATGTGTCTGTCATTTAAATAATTCACCAACTGATGTACAAAACCATTACAAGAGAAAGCTGGAATTAATTTCAGAGTGATACAGGTTCATATATCCATCGTAATTTATACTTTCCTAAGATCATTTTGGAGTTAGTTAATTATTTTGAATGGAGAGGTGACAAACAATTTGTTGCTATCATGGAGCTTAATTTGAGTGGGTGTTAGTCACTCAGTCATGTCTGACTCTTTGCAATCCCATGGACACCAGGCTCCTCTGTCCATGGAATCTCCAGGCAAGAATACTAGGGTAGGTTACCATTCCCTTCTCCAGGAGATTTTCCCAACCCAGAGACTGAACCCAGGTCTGCTGCGTTGCAAGCAGATTCTTCACCATCTGAGTTACCAGGGGTCTTCAAATTTGAGTGGGTAGAGATGAACAAAAAATAAGCTGTCAAAAAGTAAATAAGATCATTTCTAGTTGGGTCACAATCTGTAAAATAAATTATTGTGACATGATAATGTTTAACTCAGATATGCAGATGACACCACCCTTATGGCAGAAAGTGAAGAGGAGCTAAAAAACTCTTGATGAAAGTGAAAGAGGAGAGTGAAAAAGTTGGCTTAAAGCTCAACATTCAGAAAACGAAGATCATGGCATCCAGTTCCATCACTTCATGGGAAATAGATGGGGAAACAGCGGAAACAGTGTCAGACTTTATTTTTTTGGGCTCCAAAATCACTGCAGATGGTGACTGCAGCCATGAAATTAAAAGACACTTACTCCTTGGAAGAAGTTATGACCAACATAGATAGTATATTCAAAAGCAGAGACATTACTTTGCCGACTAAGGTCCGTCTATTCAAGGCTATGGTTTTTCCAGTAGTCATGTATGGATGTGAGAGTTGGACTGTGAAGAAGGCTGANAAGACGCTTACTCCTTGGAAGAAAACTTATGACCAACCTAGATAGTATATTCAAAAGCAGAGACATTACTTTGCCGACTAAGGTCCGTCTAGTCAAGGCTATGGTTTTTCCAGTAGTCATGTATGGATGTGAGAGTTGGACTGTGAAGAAGGCTGAGTGCCGAAGAATTGATGCTTTTGAACTGTGGTGTTGGAGAAGACTCTTGAGAGTCTCTTGGACTGCAAGGAGATCCAACCAGTCCATTCTGAAGGAGATCAACCCTGGGATTTCTTTGGAAGGAATGATGCTAAAGCTGAAATTCCAGTACTTTGGCCACCTCATGCGAAGAGTTGACTCATTGGAAAAGACTCTGATGCTGGGAAGGACTGGGGGCAGGAGGAGAAGGGGACGACCGAGGATGAGATGGCTGGATGGCATCACGGACTCGATGGACGTGAGTCTGGGTGAACTCCGAGAGATGGTGATGAACAGGGAGGCCTGGCATGCTGCGATTCATGGGGTCGCAAAGAGTCGGACACGACTGAGCGACTGAACTGAACTGAATCATCTACAGAAATAAAAATTCCTAGCAGGACTATATTTGTTAAATCTTTTTTGTTTGCGAGTAACAGAAGATGCAACTCAAACTGGCTTAAAAAAAAATTAAGGCAGGAGGAGTGTGTGGACTTATGCCTCAATGAACTGGAAAAGTTAAGAGAAGTTCTGGTTTTACCAGGAATGGTTTCGCTCCTCCATCTCTCAGGTTTGCTATCCTTTTTTTTTTTTTTAATTGTAATCCCTTTCTTGGTTATGCCTTCCCTTCATGGTAGCAAAATGGCTGCTGCAACTCCAGCCTGCACACTCCTAGGTCCAGTCCTAGGGAAGAAGAGAACTCATTTCTTCCATATCTCAACTATACATTGTAGGAAAAAAATGAGCATAGGGGGCTCTGGTGGTCTGATGTGGTCGTGTGTCACTGTTAGCAGTGATGTCCCAAGCATCAGTTGGTGGTGGTTTAGTTGCTAAGTAGTGTCCAACTCTTGTGACCCCATGGACTGTAGCCACCAGGCTCCTCAGTCCATGGGATTCTCCAGGCAAGAATACTGGAGTGAGTTGCCATTTCCTTCTCCAAGCATCAGTTTATCTGGGTCTAAACTGTGTGTAGGGATAGAGCCTGCCTCCTCAACCAATATGGACTGAGAATAAGGGACAGTAGATCCCTGAATGGAAATTGGGGGTTGTTATTGGAAGTAGGTGAATGAATACTAAGCAGTCCAAAATGTCCATTTCAGTGGTGTCCAAGGTCAGATTCACCTGGCCCCTACCCAACTCCTCCTCCTACCCCACACAACCTACACTTCCGTTTACTCAGGCACTTGCCACTCCTTGAACATGTCCCAAACTCTCCTTCCTCTGTGCCTTCTGCTTAGAATGCTATTTCCTTGCCATCTTCTATCCTGAAAAAGGTAACTGTTTCTTTAAGATTATCTCCAACAATAACTTCTGCAAAAAACCTTACTGTATGCCTCCAACCAAATTAGTCTCCCGCTCTTCTTTGTTTTTATAGAGATCATTTTATTTCTATACAAAAGTGTTTAGTATATTCGTCTTGATATTATGGTGACTTAAACACCTGATTAGGGTCTCCTAGTCTGTGAGTTCCTGGAGGGCAAAGACAATAAATCAATCACCTTCGTAACCACATGATTTGACTAGACAGACCTTTGTTGGGAAAGTAATGTCTCTGCTTTTCAATATGCCATCTAGGTTGGTCATAACTTTTCTTCCAAGGAGTAAGCGTTTTTTAATTTCATTGCTGCGATCACCATCTGCAGTGATTTTGGAGCCCCAAAAAATAAAGTCTGACACTGTTTCCACTGTTTCCCCATCTGTTTCCCATGAAGTGATGGGACCAGATGCCATGATCTTCATTTTCTGAATGTTGAGCTTTAGGTCAACTTTTTCACTCTCCTCTTTCACTTTCATCAAGAGGCTTTTCAGTTCCTCTTCACTTTCTGCCATAAGGGTGGTGTCATCTGCATATCTGAGGTTACTGATATTTCTCCCGGCAATCTTGATTCCAGCTTGTGCTTCTTCCAGTCCAGCATTTCTCATGATGTACTCTGCATATAGGTTAAATAAGCAGGGTGACAATATACAGCCTTGACGGACTCCTTTTCCTATTTGGAACCAGTCTGTTGTTCCATGTCCAGTTCTAACTGTTGCTTCCTGACCTGCATATAGGTTTCTCAGGAGGCAGGTCAGGTGGTCTGATATTCCCATCTCTTTCAGAATTTTCCACAGTTTATTGTGATCCACACAGTCAAAGGCTTTGGCATAGTCAATGAAGCAGAAATAGATGTTTTTCTGGAACTCTCTTGCTTTTTCCATGATCCAGCAGATGTTGGCAATTTGATCTCTGGTTCCTCTGCCTTTTCTAAAACCAGCTTGAACATCTGAAAGTTCATGGTTCATGTATTGCTGAAGCCTGGCTTGGAGAATTTTGAGAATTACTTTACTAGCGTGTGAGATGAGTGCAATTGTGTGGTAGTTTCAGCATTCTTTGGCATTGCCTTTCTTCGGAATTGGAATGAAAACTGACCTTTTCCAGTCCTGTGGCCANCTAGCGTGTGAGATGAGTGCAATTGTGCGGTAGTTTGAGCATTCTTTGGCATTGCCTTTCTTTGGGATTGGAATTATCAATGTTAGTAAATGTTTAATTTTGTATTTCCTATGTGTAAATATTTCATATTCTTTGTCTGTTTAGTCTATTAAATCTTATGGATTTTTAAAATGTATTTGTGTAAATGTTCTGTATAATCAGAAAATTAACTGCTATTTACTGCAACCTTCTTTTGAAGCATACAGTTTACTATTGAATTTTGGTTCTATTAGGGAGGGATGGGTATTTGACACACTGAGGTTTCATTTCTTGATCTATTTAAATCTGTTGGTCTGTTACTCTCATTTCTTCAGCTGCTTCTGAATTTACCAATTCCATCTTTGTTCAAGTGTTTGACAAATATTTATTACTGTTTTCTTTTAATTTGCTGTAGTTTGAAAGTTTTATATTTTCACTATTTTTGTGTTTGTTGTAACATGAAAGTTGCATTCTTTTGTCTGTTTGTAGAGGTTTTAGTTCAGTTGGGTTTTTTTTTTTGGCATACGTATGCTATGCATTGTGGTACGTGAGTAGAAGTGTGGCTTATAAAAATGAAAGCACATGGTATAAATGATACAAGACAGTGGTGGGAAGGGAATGAGTTTGGAGACAGATCCAGCTGAGTTGGAAAGCTCACAGTGCTAATAGTTCCAGAATAGACCAATCACTTAATTTCCTGAGCCTTACTGTCTTGTCTCTTCTCACTAGGAGGGTGATAATATTTAACTTTCATATTTAACTTTTTTTAATATTTAAAAAAAATTTAAATATTTTTTTTTAATATTTAACTTTTAATAAGTATTGTAACTTATTCTGTAGGGTTGTTGTGAAGATTAAATGAAAGCCATGTATGGCACAGGGTGTGACGTACCATAGATGATCAGTTCATGTGAGTTCTCTTCCTTCATTAACTGGTCATACAACCCTGACATTAGATATCACAAATGGTACAATCCTCAATTGCTTGACTAAAGATCAACTACATTCTTAGAATTAAGGATTTTTTTTTTTTTTTGGTGTATAATTGCTTTACAAAGTTGTGTTAGTTACTGCTGTACAATAAAGTGGATCAGCTGTATGTATACATTTATCGCCTCCCCACCCCTTTAGGACATCACAGAGCACTGAGCTGAGCTCCCTGTGCGATAGAGCAGCTTCTCACTAGATACTTCTAAAATACAAGCTTTTGAGAATTTAAAAATATAGTGTTGTCTCCATAGTTTGTTGACCTTATGACAGTAATGAACAACCGCCAAGTCTCACTGGTTTTCTGTAGTGAACAGTTTTTTCTTGCTTGTGTTCCACATGAGCAGCTGAAGGTGGCCGTGTGTCTACTGCTTTGGCATTTTTCTGTGTGCTTCTCCTTCCACGACCCAGGCTAGAGGAGCAGCTCTCATGGAGGAAGGGAAAGAGGAAAGGAGATGGCAGAACATGCAGGGCTTTTAAAAATTCTGCTTAGATATGTTGTACTCCAGGGTATTCACATTCACCTGGCCAAAGCTAGACCCATGGTGAGCCCTGAGTATGGAGCAGAGAATAAAAGGGAGGGGTTGCAGTGTCTGGGCAGTGGCTGTGGGTGGGGATGTATAATCCTCTTACAGGCACAGAGGGAGAAAATGATGGGCTTTATATTCACTGAAACATTTAATCCTGGCAATATTCACTGAAACATTTAATCCTGGCAATATTCACTGAAACATTTAATCCTGGCAAAGTCAGGAAATTGGCTCTCCATTTACAGATGAGGAAACTGTAGGGTCGGCCAAGAAGTTCCTCTTCATAAGCTGTTCTGGAAAAACCCGAACGAACATTGTGGCCAACCCAATAAAAGGTTTCCAGAGAGGGTAAGGACTTTCCCTGAAGTAATGCTGGCATGTAAGTGATAAAGCCAGGATTGGAACTCAGATACTCGGCCTCCATAACCAGGGCTCTTTCTTTACTCTTTCGTCGTTTTAAACTTTGTCATTATAAGTAAAGAATATATTAAATATTAACAGTGTACTAAATGCATGTTTATATGTGTATATTTTATATGATAAGTTTAAAATAATATGCTAAAATAGGGCTTCTTATATTTTACCATGTGATGAAGATGGCCTGTTACATCTAATTTTGAGAAACAATCATTGTTCTAAAAGTAAAAAACTGAAAATTGTTTTTATTTTCTAGGTTGTCCTTTGTGGAGGGTCTTCTCGAATCCCAAGGCTACAGCAAATGATTAGAGATCTTTTCCCAGCTGTTGAGCTTCTCAATTCCATTCCTCCTGATGAGGTCATCCCTATTGGTGCAGCTATAGAAGCAGGAATCCTTATTGGGAAAGAAAGCCTTTCAGTGGAAGATGCTCTTCAGATAGAGTGTTCGGCCAAGGATATTTTAGTTAAGGTATGTTTAGCTTGTCTTTACTTTTCCATACGTAGTATAAAGTTATTGCCACAGGTTTACATACATATGGTTTTTAAAATAAAACCTTGTACTGGTAAAAATTTTAAATTTAGGTTTATAATTTTACTTGTAATGAGTTTCTGATATTCTTTCAGTTGATATTAATCTGTTAATTTCTTAATTTGCTATCGTTTTAATCATAAGCTTCTAATACAGGTTGAGAAGTGTATGTTTCAATTTATTTTTAAAATGGGTTGGGATTAAGGATCGGTTCCATTTTTTTCTCTTTGCTGCTTTATAAAAGTGTTGAGATTATCAACAAGGACTATATGGTCATTTCTAATAGGAGTGATTTTTTTCTTGTTGCAATGATTTCAAAGGCTGTGCATATTATTTTCCTGCTTATTAGGGAGTTGATGAATCAGGAGCCAACAGCTTCAAAGTACTGTTTCCATCAGGGACTCCTTTGCCAGCTCGAAGACAACACACATTACAGGCTCCTGGAAGTATATCCTCAGTGTGTCTTGAACTCTATGAGTCTGAGGGGAAAAACTCTGCAAAAGTAGAAAACAAGTTTGCACAGGTGAATATATCAGATTATACTATGAATTAATCACATGAAACCGTTTAGCTTTTCCTTCTGGTTTAGGCTCAGTTTAACATTAATTCATAAACTGTGCATATAGGACATTTAACACTTTTTTTTAAAACAAAACTTATTTAGAGAGGCTGAAATGATTATATGCTAATTTGAACAGGTAATCTGTACAAAAAATTTTCATTTTTTATTTCCTTCATGTTGGATTCCATCGTGTGTGCTTTGTTCTTTCTTTAGACCCCCAAAAAATACAGTCTACTTTTCAGCCAGTCATTTATTCCCCTCTTTGCCTTGTTTAGAAATTCTTAGGATCCCTCAGACAGTTGCTTCTGAAATGAGCTTTCCTCTTCTCCCCCAGCCAACCCCAGTGGGTTCACCTTTATAGGCTCTGGGACTAGGACAGGGAATAAGACATGAATGTTTCTTCACTGGGATTAACACATTGTTATGAATGGATTAATTTTCCTTATTCGTTTTGGAAAGAGAAGAAACAAGCTATTTCAATTTGAAAAAGGAAAATGAAAACGAAGTACAGTTGTGTTTCTACTGCTTCTCTTTGTGCTCTCTACCCTCCTTGACAGTCAGGTCAGTGGCAGGGGAAATGACATTTATTTGGTTGCTAAATGCCAAGTGTGCTTTACCAGGCAATTTACAAACATAATCCCAAGTGCTATGAGATAGACATTGTTGTGTGCATTTTATAGGTGATTAAGAAACAGGCTCATGATAGTAAATACCTTGTGCTTGACTGAGCTGATTGGTTGGTTTTCCTCAGGTTGGTTTTACTCCTGAGCCCATGCTCTTGTCATTGCAGCATGCTGCCTCTGACATAGGATAAGTTTGCTTTTTCAAATACCACATGCTTAGATCATATGATATGGTCCTCTACAACCTTTAAAATGTATCATATGGAGCCATGTAATTTGCTTAGAAACATGCCTGAGAAATAGTGGACTTCGCAAGTGGCACAGTGGTAAAGAATCTTCCTGCCAGTGCCAGAAGACACAAGACACCTGGGTTCAATCCCTGGGTTGGGAAGATCCCCTGGAGTAGGAAATGGCAACCTACTCCAGTATTCTTGCCTGGGCCTCTTCAAGCAAGTAAAAGTTTCAAAGCTCCTCCATATGCTTCTGCAGTGTATCACTGTAAAAGTACTTTGCTGTGCACCAGGCTCTAAACTCAGATGGAAGTCTAGTATTCATCTCTTGAATCAGTGCATTTCTTACATTTTCTCTGGACACACTACTCTGAGACTCTGCAGCTACCAGATGCTGGAAGGAAAAAACTAGTCACGTAATACTGAATTTGGAAGAGAATCTTCTACAGATTCCATCTCTTCTAACTACCTCAGTTTACAAATGAGTAAGCTTGGTGTTTATCTAAAGGTCATAAAATTTCATGTTGGCAAAATCTGAAAAGTCACTTTCAAACTTGATCTGTTGGTATGCCTTTCTTTAGGAAACCGAGTAATTTTATAGTAAATCCATTAATTCTTACTTAAAATGTAATCATAGTAGTACAAAAGAATTTGACATGTATTTCTTTTAAATGGTTTTTTCAAGTGCATTTAAAATATTTGAATCTTTTAAAGAATATATAAAAGCCTTGCCAAAATGTAATGTACGCATTACTGTAATAGTGTAATCACTGAAAAGAAAAACAGTCTTTATTTTCTGAGACAAACAGTATCATTTTAATCTAGGACATGACATTTAGGAGGGACAAATAATATTAGTTATCTTCCATGCCCTCCTTTTAGAGGAGACGTGTCAGTTAAGAGAGCTTAATTCTATGCTCTGAATTATGATAAATGGTAAAAGAACTGAAAACAGCCCTGTTTTAAAAGGTTTTTTCAGTAATGAATAAGATTTAGTCCATTGGAATAATCGATGCATCAGTTTATTAATGTCAAAATACTGAATCATCTTTGTATTATTTTTGCCTAAACAGGTTGTGCTCCAAGATTTAGATAAAAAAGAAAATGGATTACGTGAAATACTAGCTGTTCTTACTATGAAAAGGTAAAAAATTAATTACTTCCGATGTTAAGAAAATTTGCTTTGCGATTCTGCCTTTTTTTCAATTGATTTATCTGTTGTCATTCTTGAGAAAATCATTTATTAAAAGCTTATAAAGATCTTATCAATAACTTAAATTTTTCCCTGTAAAGTTAACTGTATTTACCAAGAAAAGTATACCTCAAGTCATTATCATTCTGAATTTTTTGTGACTTCTTTTATTATTATGGGTGTAGTCAAACTAAAAAATTGGTCGATGCAAGTATGAGACATAATTTTTATCGACTTTAAATATGATTTCCTAAGGTTTACATAATTGGTTTTTGTCCTATGAAAGGGTAAGTTTATTTCAGTATTTCAACAGGGAATCTATAGGACATATCAGTTCAGTTGAGTTCAGTTCAGTCGCTCAGTCGTGTCCAACTCTTTGCGACCCCATGAATCACAGCGTGCCAGGCCTCCCTGTCCATCACCAACTCCTGGAGTTGACTCAGACTCAGGCCCATCGAGTCAGTGATGCCATCCAGCCATCTAATCCTCTGTCGTCCCCTTCTCCTCCTGCCCCCAATCCCTCCCAGCATCAGAATGTTTTCCATTGAGTCAACTCTTCTCATGAGGTGGCCAAAGTACTGGAGTTTCAGCTTTAGCATCATTCCTTCCAAAGAAATCCCAGGGTTGATCTCCTTCAGAATGGACTGGTTGGATCTCCTTGCAGTCCAAGGGACTCTCAAGAGTCTTCTCCAACACCACAGTTCAAAAGCATCAATTCTTTGGCGCTCAGCCTTCTTCACAGTCCGACTCTCACATCCATACATGACCAGAGGAAAAACCATAGCCTTGACTAGACGGACCTTAGTCGGCAAACTAATGTCTCTGCTTTTGAATATACTATCTAGGTTGGTCATAACTTTTCTTCCAAGGAGTAAGCGTCTTTTAATTTCATGGCTGCAGTCACCATCTGCAGTGATTTTGAAGCCCCAAAAAATAAAGTCTGACACTGTTTCCACTGTTTCCCCATCTATTTCCCATGAAGTGATGGGACCGGATGCCATGATCTTTGTTTTCTGAATGTTGAGCTTTAAGCCAACTTTTTCACTCTCTTCTTTCACTTTCATCAAGAGGCTTTTTTTAGCTCCTCTTCACTTTCTGCCATAAGGGTGATGTACAAATTAAATTCAGCTGTTATCATTTCTTTAACAATAGTCCATCCATAATACTATGTCTTACAAGTAAATCATTTCCAAATCAACGTTAAGGGCAGTTTATTCCATAAATCATATTTAGCCAGAATGTAGAATTCATTAGGGTAGATCTATCATGGCCTGGGACTGAAAACAACTCGATGTATCTTGAACTTGCATAAAGTTTTTAACTCAAGGTCTTTATCATCATGGGTTCTCAAGGAATACAACCTTCATCATAATGACACAGAAGGAGATTTTTAAAGAGCAGCTACCCAAGTATGGCATATGATTCTAAATGTAAAGACATGAAGTTGTGTTTCAGTTATCTCTTAATACTCTTCTTTCAAAAGGTAAAATGATCTCTTATTTACTCAAAGTCCTCAAGTAGTTTCTTACGAAACTTTCTGCTTTTATAAGTTGAGCTTATGAAGTGTTATTATTTTTTGTTTGCATAGGGATGGATCTTTACACGTGACGTGCACAGATCAAGAAACTGGAAAATGTGAGGCAATTACTATAGAGGTGGCATCTTAGTATTTTAGAGGAACCATGAATTTTTTAAATCTAAAATGTCAACATTATTTCATTTTGTTTAAGAATGTTTATATTAAAATACTTTTCAAATTACCTGTATGATCTATGTTTCTATTAAACTATAGTATATTGGTAATTGTTGCAAACTTATTTTTGTTGTTTTCCACTTAAGATTTCCATTATTAGGGGGAAATACATGGAACTTTCTCTATCTACTTAGAATAAAACCTACTTAGAATAAAATCAAGTGGCTTGAAGGAAACTTTACCAGAAATTTAATATTGCCATTAAAACTGTTTTCTGTCTTTATAATTTCTAATTTTAAGAAATTCTTATTAATCAGCTAAGAACAGTTTAAAAGTCTTTGATGTTAAATGAAAGAAACCGTAGAGCCATGTGCAAAATAAGATACCATTTTTGCTTAAAAAAAAAAAAACACAATTGTTTATAAATCCACATGTGACACATGCAGAGAAAAGAATGGACAACTGAACAGCAGACTCTTAACAGTGGAGGGAAATACACGGGGTGCACTTTTTATAATTATCTTAAGGTTGATTTTTTTCCCTCTGACAAACATATTTTTCATTTGAAATTGAAAATTTTTTTTTTATTTTGAAGAAAAGCCTAGCCACTTTCTATTCACCAGAAAATGCTGACTAGTGCATTGAGAATACTTAGGCAGATACTAAGGAAGAAGCTTTTTCTCATAGTAAAACAAGACAACTAATCTGCCTGTGTTGAAGAGAGAGCTTGAAGGTGAGCCATGTGCATCAGACTCTAGATTCATTACCAAGGGAGGATTTTCCACTCGTTTCTTTCCTTTGTTCCCAGTGGACTTGAGAAGGGGAAATATCTTTACCCAGTAAAATTTTAAAACTCTGCTGTTTTTTCACCTGTTCAAGACTTTGAAATGTGATTTATTATCGCCATTGATTTTTATGGAGACAGATGACAGTAATCTTCTGTTTCTTAAATGGAGAAACTAAACTTAAATCTATTATTCTGCATGAAATTATAGACAGAAGCACCAAGGAAAATTCAGGTATGGGTCTAATAAGTCCACAAAGAGGCAGCCTCAAAGGTCTGTCCTTTGATTAAAGGCTAAGTACTTAGTTATCTTTTATTATCTTGTCCCAAGTTTTAAAAACTTTGAAATAAGGACTTCCCTGATCGTCCAGGGATTAAGAATCCTCCTGTCAATGCAGGGGACACGGGTTCTACCCTTGGTCTGGGAAGATCCCACATGCCACAGAGCAACTAATCCCATACATCACAACTACTGAGCCCACAATCTAGAGTCCATGAGCAACAGCAAAGACTCAGTGCAGCCATAAATAAATAAATCAAACTTTTTTAAAGATTTTGAAATAAAATGATTATATATAAGCTATTAAGTGTTTCTAGAATTTAGGAAAATACCAGCTAAACTAGTTGAACTGCTACATCTGCTTTCAGTTATGCTTTGGAAAAGTGCTGTAGGATTTTATTTTGTAGCTATAGTTAGCTGTTTAGACCAGGGGTTGGCAAACTATTGGCAGTGTGTCTGTCCTACCCTACACCTGTTTTTGTCGATAACAATTTTATTAGAACATAGCCACACTCAATGCTGTATGTGTTGTCTGCGGCCGTTTCTCACTATAATGGGAGTGTTGAGTAGTTATAGCAGGGACTCTATGACCCACAAAGCTTTAAATATTTACTGTCTAGCCCTTTACAGAAAATGTTTGTCAACCCCTGAAATAGATTAGTGAAATTTACAGAGTAAAATGTCATAAGCATTTATCCAAGAGTTTTCTTTCCTTCCATATCCAGGTAACACTTTACTTATTTGACTGCTTTCCCCACTGGATTATTAAGCACTGTTAGGGCAGGAGGCTCTTAGTCTAAGATACCATTGTATCCCAACCCCCAGAATAGTTCCTGAACTATGTTCTCAAGAGTCTGCTGTACTCCCAAATTTTCTTACATCCACAACTGGAAGATTTGCCAATTAAACTTCATAGTTTCTTGTTTTTTTTTTTTTAACTTTTCAAGGTGAAAATACCTTTAACAGTTTTCTGATTATAAAATGACACATTATAAATTAAAATTAAAGAAGCAAACATAAAACATCCTCTATTCTAGCACCTTGAGTAAGTTATTTTTGGTGAACATCTTGATAATCTTTTCATTCACCTACCAACCATTTTTGCAGTGTCTCATGTATGTTAAAACACTTGAGTACTTTTATCAGCAGAAGATTATGTCAGATTATCATTTTGCCTGCTGACATTTACACTGTCTAAAGGACAGAGCCAAATACAAAAAGAAATGCCTGTATACAGTATGATACCTAATAATACACTCACAGTATATATAATATTATATATGTATTCACAGTATATATAATACTGTGAAGGTCTTAGGAGGTCACAAACTATTTCATCACAGTTTTTAAAAATTGAGAAAACAGTGTCAGAGCACAAAATTAGAGGGAAATACCAGAATTTCTAAATAACAGTGATCATGAAACATAATAATATTGCTCTTTATTTGCTTTAATTTGTTATTTCTTTTTTGAATTGTGATCTCACCATGTGAGTACTTTGCAATATATAGAGAGTAATATGGCATGTATTATTTTTGTGTTCTAGATGTGAAAATAGATTCAGAGAAGTTAAATAATTTCCAAAGGTCTCAGAGCAAATAAATGGGTTTTGAACTAATATTCAAGTGCTTTTTTGGTATACTTAATTTTTCTTGATTGCTTACTATTCTAAGCACATTATGTGCTTTTTTTTTTTTTCATTTAAATTCACATTTTCTGATGTCCATTCTGCTACTATTCTATAAGTCTCAAAGAAGAAAATTTATGTAAATGGAAAAGGAGACATTCCATGGATTTCAAAAGTATGTTTTCTGTGGTTTTTATAAAGAAAAATTGGGAGGTGGAGGCATAATTCTGTATTTATTTTTCTTGAGGACACTGGTGTATGTTTGTTGTTTAGTCACTAAGTTTAGTGACTTTATTTCCCTCTTCATCTACAGCCAGGATTTACCAACATCTCAAACTTTTTAGTCTCATGATTCCTTTATACTCTTTGAAATTATTGAAAACCTAAGGAACTTTTGTTTGTACTTGTTGTGTATATATATAGTTATTTGTTCTTACTGTTCAGTCACTAAGTCATGTCTGACTGCAATCTCCTGGACTGTAACCCATCAGACTCCTTTGTCCATGGGATTATCCTGGCAAGAATACTGAAGTGGGTTGCAATTTCCTTCTCTAGGAGATCTTCCTGACTCAGGGATTGCATTAGCAGGCAAATTCTTTAATGCTGAGCCACACGAACTTCCCCCATAGTGTTATTTACCATATAGAAATTAAAGCCAAAATATTTTTAAAATAATGATTCATTTGTAAATTAAGTTAACATTAGCACAAGTAACATTTTTGAAAATAACAAATTTAGTGGCAAGAGTGGTATTGTTTTATATTTTTCAAATCTTTTTATCTTCTGGCTTAAAAAGATAGCTCTATTTTATTATCTGTTCCTTCATTCAGTCTGTTCCAGGGTCCAAGTTGTGTAACCTCTGGAAAACTTCATCGTTTACTCATCAGAGGAAAGTGAAGAAGGCAGATAACATCTTGGTATTATCATGAAGTAGTTTGAACTTATGACCCCCTGGAAGGATCTTGAGATCCTTTTACTTTACTTTGAGAATTGCTGCTCTAGACAGTAGACACAGTAATGTGTGTTGAAGACAAACGGCCTAATCTGTCCCCTGGAATTAATGGGATCCAAGACTAAAGAGAAGGCAATGGTGACCCACTCCGGTACTCTTGCCTGGAAAATCCTATGGGCGGAGGAGCCTGATGGGCTGCAGTCCATGGGGTCGCCAAGAGTCGGACACAACTGAGCAACTTCACTTTCACTTTTCACTTTCATGCACTGGAGAAGGAAATGGCAACCCACTCCAGTGTTCTTGCCTGGAGAATCCCAGGGACGGGGGAGCCTGGTGGGCTGCCGTCTATGGGGTCACACAGAGTCAGACACGACTGAAGTGACTTTAGCAGCAGCAGCAGCAAGACTAAAGAAACAAACGATTTATGAAAGAGTCCAATGCATTCTCTAAATTACTACTGAAACTGATCAAGACTCCCAAAACAGACAAGATAACAGTTTGATAAGTACACTAAAGAGTGCAAGGGAGAGAGAATCTATTTTAGACAGGGTGACCAGGAGAGGTCTCTGAAGAAGTGACATTTAAGCTGAGACCCAGCAATGTGAAGAGAGGGAAGACCATGTCCTCTGAACTAGGAAGTAATTTGGGCTACCTTACATTATTTCCTTGTTTATTGTCTGCTCCTCCCACAAGGAGGACAGGGTCTTTCTCTTTCTTGTCCATTGTTACATTCCCAGCACCTCATATGAGGTGAAGTCGCTCAGTCGTGTCCGACTCTTTGCGACCCCGTGGACTGTAACCTCCTAGGCTTCTCCGCCCATGGGATTCTCCAGGCAAGAATACTGGAGTGGATTGCCATTTCCTTCTCCAGGGGATCTTCCCGACCCAGGGATCAAACCCAGGTCTCCCGCATCAGAGGCAGATGCTTTAACCTCTGAGCCACCAGGGAAGCCCAGCACCTCATATAGAACCTGGCAAGTAGGATATACACATTGACAGATTTTTTTTTTTTTTTTGGCGGCACCACACAGCATGTGGGATCTCAGTTCCCTGTTGTTATTTAGTTGCTAAGTCTTATCTGACTGTCTATAAACCCCATGGCCTGTAGCACACCAGCCTCCTCTGTTCATGGGATTTCCCAGGCAAGAGTACTGGAGTGGATTGCCATTTCCTTCTCCAGGAGATCTTCCTGATCCAGTGATTGAACCCACATCTCCTGCTTGGCAGGCAGATTCTTTACCACTGAGCCACCTGGAAAGCCCTCTTAGTTCTCTGACTGGGAATCAAACCTGTTCCCCTTACATTGGAAGCATAGAATCCTAACCACTGGACCACCAATGGAGTTCCATAATGACAGGTTTTTGAATGAGTAAAACAAGTCCTAAAGAATAGTGAGCAGAAGGAGAGAGACACAAAGATTCAAAAGAGAGGTTTCCAGTCCCATTAAGATGTGTGGGCTATTAGAAGGTTGGGATTGTATTCCAGGCACATTGGGAGATATTTAAAGCAGAAGGAGGCCACATTCCACTTAGGTTTGAGTCCACATTTTCAGCTGTATGGAAGATGGACTGGAGGGGAGCAATAGTAGAGTAACATCAGGTAGGCTTTTTGCAAGACTCTGGTTGTGAAATGATGGCCTCAACTAATAGCAACAGTGATGGAGAGGAGAGGCAGAAGCAAGGTGTATTTTAGACCTATAACTAACATGACTTGCAGATGGAGTTAATTTGGAGAATAAGGATAGGGTGAATCAAGATGATGCTGGAATTCTTAAACAACTGAGCAGGTGGTCCAGCATATGGAGATGAGACAGATCATGGGGCTGGCTGCAGTGGAGAAGACCAGGCTGGGAGGCAAAAATCAAGGGTACTTTTCTGAGTAGTCAGTCCTCTCTTATACATCTTTCACTTTGCAAAGTTTCAGTCACCTACACTGAATTCCATAAATGGAAAATCCCAGAAATAAGCAATAAGCTTTAAATTGCACACTGTTCAGCATAGTGTGGTGGCATCTTGGCTGCCCTGGGACTTGAATCATCCTTGTCCAATGTATCTATCTCACCCCTCAGTCACTTAGTAGTAGTCATCATCAGATTGACTGTCGTGGTATCACAGTGCTTGTGTTCAGGTCACCCTTATCTTGTGATCCACACAGTCAAAGGCTTTAGCGTAGTCAATGAAGCAAAAGGAGATTTTTTTTTTTTTTTAATTCCCTTGTATTTTATATGACCCAGCTATGCGAAAGCCTTTGACTGTCCAGGATCACAACAAACTGGAAAACTGTTAGAGATGAGAATACCAGACCACCTTACCTACCTCCTGAGAAACTTCTATGCAGGACAAGAAGTAACAGAACCCAACATAGAACAAGGGACTGGTTCAAAATTGGGAAAGGAGTACATCAAGGCTGTATATTATCACCCTGCTTATTTAACTTATATGCAGAGTACATCATGCAAAATGCTAGGCTGGACAAAGCACAAGCTAGGATCAAGATTGTCAGGAGAAATACCAACAAACACAGATATGCAGATAATACCACTTTAATGGCAGAAAGTGAAGAGGAACTAAAGAAACTCTTGAAGGTGAAAGAGGAGAGTGTAAAAACTGGCTTAAAACTCAGCATTCAAAAAATGAAGATCATGGTATCTATTTCTGTCACTTCACGACAAATAGGAAAAAGTGGAAACCGTGACATTTTATTTTCTGGGGCTCCAAAATCACTGCAAACGGTGACTGCAGCCACCAAAATAAAAGACACTTGCTCCTTGGAAGAAAAGCTATGACAAATCTAGACAGCATATTAAAAAGCAGAGATATTACTTTGCTGACAAAGGTCCATATAGTCAAAGCTATGGTTTTTCCAGTATTCATGTACAGATGTAACAGCTGGGCTATAAAGCTGAGCGCCAAAGAATTAATGCTTTCAAACTGTGGCGCTGGAGAAGACTCTTTAAGAGTCTCTTGGACAGCAAAGAGATCAAACTGGTCAATCCTAAAGGAAATGAACCCTGAATGTTCATTGGGAAGACTGATGGTAAAGCTGAAGCTCAAATACCTGGGCCACCTGATGGTAAGAGCCAATTCATTGGAAAAGACCCTGATTCTGGGAAAGATTGAGGGTAAGAGGAGAAGGCAGTGACAGAGGATGAAATGGTTGAATGGCATCACTGACTCAATGGACATGAGTTTGAGCAAACTCAGGGAGATGGTGAAGGACAGGGAAGCCTGGTGTGCTATGGTTCATGGGGTCGCAAACAGTCAGACATGACTTAGTGACTGAACAACAACAACACCGTTAATAATGACCCCAAAGTACACAAGGAGTGATGTGGCAATTCAGATATGCCAAAGATAAGACATAAAGTACTTCATTTAAGTGAAAGTTCTTGACTTAGTAAGGAAAGGGAAAAAGTCATCTGCTGAGATTCCCATGATCTTCGGTAAAAGCAAATGTTCTATAAAATTGTGAAGGAAAAAATTCCGTGCAAGTTTTGCTGTGACACCTCAAACTGAAAAAGTTACCACCACAGCAAGTGATAAGTGCTTCATTAAGATGGAAAAGATCCAATTTCTACACGGTATTTTGAAAGAGACCACAGTCATAACTTTCTTTACTATATAACTGTCCAACCATTATTATTTATTTTTGTTAATCCCTTCAGTTCAGTCGCTCAGTCGCATCTGACTCTTTGTGACCCCATGGATTGCAACACGCCAGGCCTCCCTGTCCATCACCAACTCCCGGAGTTAACTCAAACTTATGTCCATTGAGTAACTGATGCCATCCAACCATCTTATCCTCTGCTGTCCCCTTCTCCTCCTGCCTTCAATCTTTCCCAGCATCAAGGTCTTTTCAAATGAGTCAGTTCTTCGCATCAGGGGGACAAAGTATTGGAGTTTCAGCTTCAAAATCAGTCCTTCCAATGAATATTCAGGACTGATTTTATTTAGGATGGACTGGTTGGATCTCCTTGCAGTCCAAGGGACTCTCAAGAGTCTTCTCCAACACCACAGTTCAAAAGCATCAATTCTTTGGCACTCAGCTTTCTTTGTAGTCCAGCTCTCACATCCTTACATGACTACTGGAAAAACCATAGCTTTGACTGGACAGACCTTTGTTGGCAAAGTAATGTTTCTGCTTTTTAATATGCTGTCTAGGTTGGTCATAACTTTTCCTCCAAGGAGTAAGCGTCTTTTAATTTCATGGGTATAGTCACCATCTGCAGTGATTTTGGAGCCCCCAAAAATAAAGTCTGACACTGCTTCCACTGTTTCCCTATCTATTTGCCATGAAGTGATGGTGCTGTGCCTAATTTGTAAATTAAATCTTCATTATAGAAGTATGTTTAGGGAAAACCATAGTATATATAGGGTTCAGTACTCTCTGTGGTCTCAGGCATCCACTGGGAGTTTTGGAACATACTCCAGGCGAATAAAGGTATATATACAATTTGATATGTTGTTTTAAACACCTAAGTGAGTATGTCAGATAGGCACTGTGGATATTCAAGTCTGGAATTGAGAACAGAGGTCAGGACTGGAGACAGAAAGTTGGGAATCTTAACTAGAAAAGATATTTAAAACCATAGGAATTGAGGCAGTCACTTAGGTAAAGAGCATAACAAAAATGCCCCAAGGCCAAATCTTGAACCCCAGCATTTAGGTTGGATAGAGGAAAGGGAGCCAACATAGGAGTTAAGAATGGCCAGTGAGGTGGGGGAAAACCGAGAGGGAAGTAGAGGGCAGTTGAGTGAGGCTGGATGCTATTGAGTGGGGGTGCTCTGAAAACATAGAAGCAGAGAGTATACGGGGGTGGGGGG